>ONZH01009314.1:0-26079 GCA_900303285.1 Rhinella marina | reverse complement strand
TGTAGAGGTCACTGTTAAAGGAGCTGGCCGCTGTAGAGGTCACTGTTAAAGGGGCGAGCTGCTGTAGAGGTCACTGTTAAAGGGGCGGGCACTGTAGAGGTCACTCTCGATATCTTTTAACGACACACACACACAAACAGTAAATGAAATAAATTAAATATACCCGGGCGAAGTCGGGTCCTTCAGCTAGTGAAAACATAAAAACAAAAAAAAACCTAGGGTTAATAACTATTTTGTTAGGATTCACCACTTGCCTTAAAAACAGAGAAATTCAAATTTAGAAAACTGCTAATTTTTCCTAATTTTGGATTTTTTATACATATCAACTCAAATTCACCACATGAAGTACAATGAGTCACAAGTGTCTTAGAATCGCTTGGATACGGTTGGATAAGTAAAAGCATTGCAAAGTTATTACCAGATAAAGTGACACATGTCAGATTTGAAAACTGGTCCAAACTGGCTTTTACTGGAAGGGGTTAAACCAGTTGTAATATTCAAATAAATGTATGGCAATTCCATGTGTAGCTCTACTGCAGCATTGGAGCCACAGATTCTGAGTAGGATAATTTTCTCAGGAGGTTTGCCTTTTACCGTATTTATTTGCTGAGGTCTTCCTCTAATTTGACTATCAATTTGGAAATTAGATTTATAGGCCAATGGGAATTGGGGCCAATGCGAGAACGCCATGTGCCATTTTAAATAACAGGTAATAAATATCAAAGAACAAGGACACGGAAGCTGAAAAACAGGTTGCAAAAATTATATAATTTGCATTTAAACAGAGAATTCAAAGATTAATCGCTGGAAATACAAAATGGAATATTGTGTCCCTAGTTTTCTTATTAAATCTCCAGAATTGCGTACTGTAGTTAAGGGCCATGGAACATAGAAATGTACAGTGCCTTGCGAAAGTATTCGGCCCCCTGGAACTTTTCAACCTTTTGCCACATTTCAGGCTTTAAACAAAAAGATATAACATTTTAAATTTTTGGTGAAGAATAAACAACAAGTGGGTCACAATTGTGAAGTGGAACGAAATTTATTGGATCATTTAAACTTTTTTTGTAATAATAAAACTGAAAAGGCGGGCGTGCAAAATTATTCAGCCCATTTACTTTCAGTTCAGAAAACTCACTCCAAAAGTTGATTGAGGATCTCTCAATGATCCAATGTTGTCCTAAATGACTGATGAAGATAAATAGAATCCACCTGTGTATAATCAAGTCTCTGTATAAATGCACCTGCTCTGTGATAGTCTCAGGGTTCTGTTTAAAGCACAGAGAGCATCATGAAGACCAAGGAACACACCAGGCAGGTCCGTGATACTGTTGTGGAGAAGTTTAAAGCCGGATTTGGATACCAAAAGATTTCCTAAGCTTTAAACATCCCAAGGAGCACTGTGCAAGCGATCATATTGAAATGGAAGACCCCTGCAAATCTACCAAGACCCTGCCGTCCCTCTAAACTTTCATCGCAAACAAGGAGAAGACTGATCAGAGATGCAGCCAAGAGGCCCATGATCACTCTGGATGAACTGCAGAGATCTACAGCTGAGGTGGGAGAGTCTGTCCATAGGACAACAATCAGTCGAACACTTCACAAATCTGGCCTTTATGGAGGAGTGGCAAGAAGAAAGCCATTTCTCAAAGATATCCATAAAAAGTCTCCTTTACAGTTTGCCACAAGCCACCTGGGAGACACACCAAACATAGTAACATAACATGGTAACATAACATAGTTTATAAGGCCGAAAAAAGACATTTCCAGTTCGGCCAGTTTTCCTACAAGTTTATCCAGAGGAAGGCAAAAAAAACCCTGTGAGTTGGAAGCCAATTTTCCCCACTTTAGGGAAAAAAATTCCTTTCCGACTCCGATCAGGCAATCAGAATTACTCCCTGGATAAACGACCCATCTCTAGTGGAAGAAGGTGCTCTGGTCAGATGAAACCAAAATCGAACTTTTTGGAAACAATGCAAAACGATATGTTTAGCGTAAAAGCAACACAGCTCATCACCCTGAATACACCATCCCCACTGTCAAACATGGTGGTGGCAGCATCATGGTTTGGGCCTGCTTTTCATCAGCAGGGACAGGGAAGATGGTTAAAATTGATGGGAAGATGGATGGAGCCAAATACAGGACCATTCGGGATGAAAACCTGTTGGAGTCTGCAAAAGACCTGAGACTAGGACGGAGATTTATCTTCCAACAAGACAATGATACCAAACATAAAGCAAAATCTACAATGGAATGGTTAAAAAAAACGTATCCTGGTCTTAGAATGGCCAAGTCAAAGTCCAGACCTGAATCCAATTGAGAATATGTGGAAAGAGCTGAAAACTGCTGTTCACAAACATTCTCCATCCAACCTCAAAGAGCTCGAGCTGTTTTGCAAGGAAGAATGGGCAAGAATTTCAGTCTCTAGATGTGCAAAACTGATAGAGACATACCCCAAGCGACTTGCAGCTGTAATCGCAGCAAAAGGTGGCGCAACAAAGTATTAATGCAAGGGGGCCGAATAATTTTGCACACCCCACTTTTCAGTTTTATTATTACAAAAAAAGTTTAAATGATCCAATAAATTTCGTTACACTTCACAATTGTTACCCACTTGTTGATTCTTCACCAAAAATGTAAAATGTTATATCTTTTTGTTTGAAGCTTGAAATGTGGCGAAAGGTTGAAAAGTTCCAGGGGGCCGAATACTTTCGCAAGGCACTGTATATGCCTCTGCGTGCTTGCATTTTTTAAAAGCTGATAACATATTTCCTTGGGAGCATTCTTACTCCCTGAAAAAGATAAATGGCTATTTCCTTTACAATCATACATATTTACAGAAAATGAATCATGCTTGGTCTATCTTTTAACAAAACTATTGCCTCAAACTGTTCTGCTCAGTGAGTTTACTTTTTGGACTCACTAGTTACAGATTAAAAAATAGCTATTTCAATTGTAGCATTATATCTCTTTCTAGAATATATTATGTATTAAATAAAGGATTGTTTCTGTCTTCTAACATAAAATGGCCATTGTAACTGATGAATCTGTACCGCTAGTGTAGTGAACGAACCCTATAGAAGGAAAATTATTTATTCTTGACATCTTTCTTTCAATCGTAGTTAATCCTTAGAGACCTGGATGATTTTTCATTTTTGTGCTTATTTATTTCCTTCCTGCCTTCCAGGGGCCATAACTTTTTATTATTTTCCTATTCACAGAGCAGTATGAGGACTTTTTTGCATATCAAGATGTACTGAAACCACTTAATGTAATGAAACTACTTACAGTATATACTGGCGTATAAGACTACTTTTTAACCCCTTAAAATAATGGCTACAGTGGGGGGTCGTCTTATACGCCGGATATACGGGGGCCGCACTGTGTGAGGTGTTTTTTTTTTCCCCGTCAGCGCGTAGAGAGCCGCTTCCTGGGACCGCCGCGCATGCGCGGCAGTCCGCCTCTCACAGTCATTAGAAGAGGCTTAGTACGCGCTGACGGGGCGGCGCGCTGTATGCTAATGCAGCCGCCCCGTCACAGCGGTCGGCGTCACAGAGCTGGGGGTCACAGGCGGCACTTACAGAAGCATGTCGGATCTTCATTAATATCACAGCATGGATGCGAGGGGAAAGCTGGCGGTGCAGTAACGCCAGATTCACCTCGCATCCATGCTGTGATATTAATGAAGAGCTTACATGCTGGTGTAAGTGTGCATATTGCTACAATAAGTGCCGACCCCGCCCCCCTTCTCCTCCCGGTGACTCCCCGCCCCTGCACTAATCCTATTGGTTATACCTCACACAGTGCGGCCCCCTGCTCTTAGCATACTGAAGTAGCATACTATTCTCTATATTCTCAGGAGGATTTTGAAGGCTTTTAAAGGGAAACTGTCATGCCAGCAAGACCTGTTACAATATCGCAGCTTACAGTTATGATCACCAGGCACTTGCTCTCTTGTTTGTTTTGCAAAGTTTTAGCTTTACCGTACATGTTTGAAACAACCTTATGTTTATAAGTGACAGTTTTGCTGCTATATACAGTACCTGCATGTCATATGCATTTGAATTAAAATTAACATGTTGAAATCAAAGCAGACTTTTTTTCATTTGGGAGAGGGGTAGTCTTATACAGTGAGTATATACCAAATTCTATATTTTTAGGGCAGAAGTTGGGGGTCGTCTTATACGCCCAGTCATCTTATACGCCGGCATATACGGTAATATTGCATACAATGTAGTGGGAAGAAGGAAAAAATCCAAATCGGGAAAAAAAATGCAATTCCACCAAAGTTTTTTTGCTTTTGTCACTGTGTTGATGAAACTGACCTGTGCCCTCATTCTCTGGGTCAGTACAATTACAATACCACATTTATACAGTTTTTCTTGTGATTTAATACTGAAAAAAAAAAAAACATATTATTTTCTTTTCATCACCAAAGTCCGACCCCCTTAATTTTTACAGTTATGTCTATGAAGCTGTGTGGGGGGGCTGCTACGATCTGTAGCTTTTATTTATACCATTTTGCAGTGCGTGTGACCTTTTAATAACATTTTATTAAAATTTTTTGGGCAAGTCAAATGATGAATCTGATTTTTTTCTGTTATGTCATTCGCCGAATGGGATGAATATTTTTATATTTTAAATAGTTCTGGCATTTTAGGATGCAGTGAAGCCCATGATCTTTATGCTTTTAATTGTGTAATTATTTTTTAGTTCAATTCTGGGGAAAGTGGCATTATTTAAATTTTTATATTTTTTTTCTTCAGTGACTTTTCTTTAGCAAGTGTACAGGGAAGTGTTAGATGTGAGTGTGTGTATATTACTAGCAGAAGAAGCCGGGTATATTTCATTTAATGTTTATGTGTGTGTGTCGTTATAAGATATCGAGAGTGACCTCTACAGCACCCCACCCCCTTAACAGTAACCACCACAGCCCCCACCCCTTAACACTGACTCCCCCCACAGAGCCCCGTCTCCTTAAAATGGGACCTCGACAGCAGCCCACCCCCTTAGCTTTGACCTTCACAGCAGCCTGCCCCTTTAACAATGAGTTCCACAGTACCCCACTTCCTTGACAGTGACCTCCACAGGGGCCCGCCCTCTTAAGTGACCACTACAGCACCCACCCCTTAACACTGACCATAGGTTACAGTCCCCTTAACTGACCTCCACCATTCCTGGCCCCCTTGACAGAGACCTCCACAGTGACTGCCCCTTTAACAGTGACTGTGACAGTACCCCGCACCCTTAACAGTGACCTCACAGTACCCCGCTGCCCTTTTAATAGTGGCCTTCACAGTCCCGCTCCTCCTATAGCAGTGACCTCCACAGTGCCTGCCCCTTTAAGAGTGACTTCCACAGCAGCCGGCCCCCTTAACAGTTACACCCACAGCGCTCTCCCCTTTAACTGTGACCTTCACACCAGCCTGCCCCTAGGGTTGCCAGAAGTCTGTTTTTAGGCCAGACAGTCTGGCTTTCAGACTCCCTGTCCTCCATACGGCGCAGGGCCTGGATGGACACAGGGATATCCTTTTAAACAGCTCACTCTCAGACAGCAGCACTGTGCAGTCTGAGCATGAGCTGCAGGGAGAAAGTCACCATCCCTCCCTCCCCTGCAGCTGACAGAAGTTGATTTTTACCTTCATTTTTTCATTCTCCGTCGGCTGTGGAGTGAGAGGGGGCGTGACCTGACCAAGTTGGGGGTGTGGTTTAGTGCAACCTGGGGGCGGGGCTTTTAATTCCTTCTTTTGAGGGTGGCCTGAATTACAGGTTGATGCCAAGGTAATTTATGAGGAAACACAGTGGGTAGAAGTGGAAGAAAACATCTTTTATTACTACTGAATGGTAAATATGTGAAATTTACGTTATATTAGGTAATGATTGATGATTAATTAGTCTAAAACATAAGGTATACTTTAACAGTGTCATCCACAGCGCTCTGCTACTTTAAAGTAGATCTACAGCAGTGAAGAAAACTGGCTGGGTTGTTATGGAAACCTGGTGTGAAATTGTTTGTATGCGGAGCCTAAGGACCTGCGAGCTTCTATTGGCTGATAGGGGTCATGTGACCAGGCTTCTATTGGCTAATGCATTTTTTTGGGAATATCTCAGGAACGGTACATCCTGGAGAGCTGAGACCCATTTTAAAACCTTCCCAGACACCTGATGTACCTATGTACCATATTTCGTGATTGTAGCTGCAATGGTGCGGATTTCTTTAGCAGACATACACACATACATACATCCCTGCGTCTGTCTAGGCACTGCGCCAGGCGGAGGACAGGGAGCCAGAAAACCGGACTGTCCAGCCTAAAACCGGACGTCTGGCCACAATAACATCAGCCTGCCCCTAGGGTGGCCAGAGGTCCGGTTTTAGGCTGGACAGTCCGGCTTTCAGACTCCCTGTCCTTCGTCCGACGCAGGGCCTGGATGGACACAGGAATGTCCTTTTGAACAGCTCACTCTCAGACAGCAGCACTGTTCAGTCTGAGTATGAGCTGCAGGGAGAAAGTCACCCTCCCTCCCACCCCTGCAGCTGACAGAAGTTGATTTTTACCTTCATTTTTTCAATCCCCGTGGGCTGCGGAGTGGAAGGGGTGTGGCCTGACCGAGTTGGGGGCGTGGCTTAGTGTGACCTGGGTGTGGGGCTTTTAAGTCCTTCTTTTGAAGGTGGCCTGAATTATAGGTCGATGCCATGGTAATTTATGAGGAAACACAGTGGGTAGCATTGGAAGAAAACATCTTTTATTACTACTGAACGGTAAATATGTGACATTTACATTATATTAGGTAATGATTGGGGATGAATTAGTCTAAAACATAAGTTATAGTTATGGTATCCGTAATACCCCTTTAACAGTGTCATCCACAGAGCTCTGTCCCTTTAAAGCAGACCTACAGCAGTGAAGGAAACTGGCTGGGTTGTTATGGAAACCTGGTGTGAAACTCTGTGTGTGGAGACTTAAAGGGGTTATCCCATGAATAATGTAAAAAATGAAAATCAGACACTATATAGTACATGGCAGTACCTTTCTAACAAAGCTATACCCAGCCCTGTACCTCACATGGATCCAGAGATCTCCTCATTCATTGCTCTACTAGATTTATATCAGACTGACAGCTTAAGGGAGTGTCTTTTCCACTGCAGCTCAGGGGGTGTGTCTCAGCTCTACCTATCACAGCTCAGGAGGCAGTTGAAAGATGAAACTGAGGATGTGCGGCCTTCTCAGGGAGCAGGTCAAAGAAATAAGAAATTAAGTGGCACTATACAGATACATTTTACTGAATGACTCAGTAGTTATACAAAATTTTTAATTACATGCAATTACATAGTTTGTAAGGCCGAAAAAAGACATCTGTCCATCCAGTTCAGCCTGTTTTCCTACAAGTTGATCCAGGGGAAGGCAAAAAACCCTGTGAGGTAGAAGCCAATTTTCCTCACTTTAGGGGGAAAAATTCCTTCCCGACTCCAGTCAGGCAATCAGAATAACTCCCTGGATCAACGACCCAAATTACAAAAGTATTCAGACCCAGGTGCTGGTTTGAAAATTGTAGAATATTTTTCGTGGGACAACCCCTTTACCTGCCTGCGAGCTTCTATTGGCTGATTAGTGTCATGTGACCAGGCTTCTATTAGCTAATGCATTTTTAGGGAATATCTCAGGAACGGTATGTCCTGTAGAGCTGAGACCCGTTCTAAAACCCGGACACCTGGGGAGAGAAGCACCGGGCTGTCCCTAGCTCACCTTCAGGTCAGGAACTTCTTCTTCTCCTCCAGGGTGTGTGGCTTCATGGGGGCATGGCTTCACATTTGAGGGCATGGCCAGTGAGGTCCGGCTTTCTGGGGTGAAGAGAAGTGGCCACCCTAGCTGCTATGTGCCAAATTTCGTGATTGTAGCTGCGACGGTGCGGATTCCTTTAGCGGACATACCCACATACATACACACATACATACATACACTCAGCTTTATATATTAAATATATTGTATAATATAAAGCTGAGTGTATGTGTGTATGTATGTATGCATGTCCACTAAAGGAATCCGGATTGTCGCAGCTCATGAAATTTGGTCTCAGCTCTCCAGAACGTACCGTTCCTGAGATACTCCAAAATAAATGCATTAGTCAATAGAAGTTTGGTCACATGACCCTTATCAGCCAATAGAAGCTCGCAGGATGTTAGTCTCCAAACACACACAGTTTCACACCAGGTTTCCATAACAACCCAGCCATTTTTTTCATTGCTGTTGGTCAACTTTAAAGGGTTACCATAAGTATAACTTATGTTTTAGACTAATTCATCATCAATCATTACCTGACATAATGTCAATTTTACATATTTACTGTTAAGTCGTAATAAAAGATGTTTTCTTCCACTGCTACCCACTGTGTTTCCTCATAAATTATCATGGCATCGACCTGTAATTCAGGCCACCCTCAAAAGAAGGACTTAAAAGCTCGCTCCCAGGTCGCACTAAGACACACCCCTGACCAGGTCAGGCCATGCCCCTCCCACTCCGCAGCCCACGGGGATTGAAAAAATGAAGGTAAAAATCAACTTCTGTCAGCTGCAGGGGTGGGAGGGAGGGTTACTTTCTCCCTGCAGCTCATTCTCAGACTGAACAGTGCTGCTGTCTAAGAGTGAGCTGTTCAAAAGGACATCCCTGTGTCCATCCAGGCCCTGCGTCAGACAAAGGACAGGGAGTCTGAACGCCGGACTGTCCAGCCTAAAACCGGACCTCTGGCCACCCTTGGGGCAGGCTGCTGTTAGGGTGGCCAGACATCCGGTTTTAGGCTGGGCAGTCCAGTTTTCTGGGTCCCTGTCATCTGTCCGGCGCAGTGCCTGGACAGAAACAGGGATGTCTACTTTTTCAGTAGCTCACGCTCAGACAGCAGCTTTGTGCTGTCTTAACCTGAGCTGCAGCAACTGTCTGAGGCTTCTCTCACCCCGCAGACATGGCTTCCTGTGAGGGGGAGAGAAGCACCGGGCTGTCCCTAGCTCACCTTCAGGTCAGGAACTTCTTCTTCTCCTCCAGGGTGTGTGGCTTCATGGGGGCATGGCTTCACATTTGAGGGCATGGCCAGTGAGGTCCGGCTTTCTGGGGTGAAGAGAAGTGGCCACCCTAGCTGCTATGGAGGTCACAGTTAAAGGGGAAGGCGCTGTAGATGTTATTGTTAAGGGGCAGGCAGCTGTGGAGGTCACTGGACCGGGGTTCATACGGGTGTCGTTAAAAGATATTGACAGTGTTCTTCACCACAGTGACCTTTACAGTACTCTGCCCCCTTAAAAGTGACCTCCACGGCCCCCCACCCCTTAGCACTAACCCCCCAAAGTGTTCCACCTCCTTAAAATGGGACCCCCACAGCAGCCCACCCCCCTTAACTTTAACCTTCACAGCAGCCTGCCTCTTTAACAGGGAGCTCCACAGCACCTCACCCCCTTGAGAGTGACTTCCACAGCGGCCAACCCCCTTAACAGTGACCTTTACAGCCCTCAACCCTTAACACTGACCATGGGTAACAGTCCCCTTAACTGTGACCTCCACCATTCCCAGTTCCCTTAACAGAGACTTCCACAGAGACTACCCCTTTATGTTTCAATACTTTTTATTAAATTTTCACATTTTTCAATGTACAGGCAATGATCATGTACCATTATACTACTGGAAAGGTGGTTATAAGGTTACAGAATGATAATATCAAAGTTAGAGCAAACATAATAATATAAATTAAACACAAGAAAACTGAACAAACTGGTCTCATAGTATTCATTATGTAATAGCATGACAGGGTATAGAATCATTAGTGTAACCATTCCCAAAACTGTTGGCAGAACCATTTCTGGTCTTTATATGCTATCATCCTCTCATAGATACAGTTTTGTTGTACATTCGATATAACTTCTGACAATGATGGGAGCCTCAGTGGACAAGGGCGAGGGTTCAAGAGTGAGCCCGCAAAATGTGGAAGCCAGCTTAAAGATTTCCGCCCATAAAGTAGCTACTTTAGGGCATGACCAAAGGATGTGTAATAGGATGCCTTTGGCTCCACAATTACGCCAGCACAGGTCGGAAGTGCCAGGGTAAATTTTACTAAGTCTATCTGGCAACACCAACAAATACCAAGCACACCACTATATGGAAAATGTTATATCTTTATTAATTCATGAAAGCATAAATATAGATAAAAATCATAAAAGGTTGATGGTGGTAACTACACACAACAATGAAAAGAGGGGCAAACATGGACAGGTAAAATATATTACTCGTTCCACAGTGACACGCAGGCCGAACTTCCGGTTTTGGGCTGCGCTTCTCCGTCGGACGCTGCAATAACTGTGTGTCTGAACGCTTGGGCAATGTTTTATGACACTCTTTTCAGATGAGCGCATTATGGCCACATTTGTGATTATGTTTTGTGACTTCCACGGTATTTTGTGAATTAATTTTTATCATTGAACCACACATTCCGATCAGCTGTCCGGAAGTTATGTGACGTCATATGCGTTCCACAGTGGAACGCACGCCGGATTGCATAGTATGAACGCCTTTGGGCAACAGGAAAAACCAGCTGTCTTTTATATATTCATCTATTTGATTGATGTGGGACTATAAATAAGCGCCTGACACAATGCAACATCATCCCCTGAGGAAGCGACGGCGAAACGTGCGTTGGGCTCTGAGGTGGCACTGGTCTGTATTATTCTATACATTTTTTATATTTGTTACTTTATGGATTGTGTCTGTGAACCAGTTTGGTACTATTGCACTTTGATGTTTATGCTTGCACTTGCACTTTGTATGGCTCTACTATGACCTCTCCATATACGAGTAATATATTTTACTGGTCCATGTTTTCCCCTCTTTTCATTGTCGTGTGTAGTTACCACCATCAACCTTTTATGATTTTTATCTATATTTATGCTTTCATGAATTAATAAAGATATAACATTTTCCATATAGTGGTGTGCTTGGTATTTGTTGGTGTTTTCAGGAAGGGTCGTTGTCACACCTTTATTCTTAGGTTGAGTGCCCCCCCTTTTCAGTATTGGATATAAGTCTATCTGGCATTAAATACCACCTCAGAATTGTTTTTATAGCGGCTTCATATAATGTGACACAGTAAAATGTCGAGGAGGTAATACGAAGCGCCGGGATCCAGTTAGCTATAGAAATGGGGTTTTGTAGTTCTTTATCCCATTGTACAAAAGGGGTACATTTCTGGAAGATATGCTTATGCCCTATACTTCTGTAAATTGGTTGAAGTCCCAGTGATTTCTGGGTTATTTTAGGAGAGCTCTATAACTCAAGTATCTGTCTATTGGCCACTATATCACATGGGATATACGATTGGAGCAAATGGCAGATTTGTAAATATTTATAGAACTCCTTATTATGCAGATTAAATTCACGTTGAAGATCTGTAAAGAGTTTAAGTTGTTTTCCAGTAAACAGTTGGGAAATCCACTGAAGCCCCTGCTCACACCACATTGAAAGATCCATATCTGGTATTTTTAACTCTAGTAGTTGTATAGGGGTGAGGGACACCACATTTATCTGAACATTAGCGCTTTTACGGTGGAAAGTGCGCCAGTGGTACCTAGCCCCTTCAATCAGAAGAGGTAAGTTGAGACCTTTTGACGGAGTGGGACATAAACTATCAATTAGCAAAGCTGTAAGGTTATGCAAGGGGGTTAAGGAGGATTCGATCTGGATCCATGGGATAGAGGTGTCCCCAACCCACCATCTATAAAGGAGGTTGACTTGCATTGCTAGGAAGTAGTCGGCTAAATTTGGAAGTCCTAGATCCCCCACTTTTTCTGGTTTTGCATAATAATGTGGAAGATACACGTGGTTTGAGATTTGCCCATATAAATGAGTTAAGAAGGCTTTGAGCTTTAGTAAAGAAATAGATAGGTACTTTTATAGGGACCATTCAGAAAACAAATAGAAGTTTTGGCAACGTCATCATTTGAAATGTAGCTATGCGGCCTACCCATGATATCTCAAATTTGTAAAGAGGGAGAAGATGTAAGGTTTATTCCCAAGTATTTAATATAAGTGGATTGCCAATCCAGTGGAAATTGTGATTGTAGTTCCAATTGTTGTGGGGGAGAGATATGGAATGGGAGGGGTTGGGATTTACTTTCGTTGACCTTATAATATGATAGTTTACCAAATTGGGTGAGAAGCGACAAAGCCGCTTGTAGCGAGGTGCTCGGGGAGGTAAGAGTTAAGAGTATGTCGTCTGCATATAATGAAATGAGGTGTTGTTTGTTGCCAATTGTAACTCACGTAATATCTGGATGTTGTTGGACTGCTTGAGCTATGGGTTCAATAGCCAGCACAAAAATGAGGGGAGATAGTGGGCACCCCTGCCTAATACTGTTAGTAATGGGAAATGTAGATGACACAGCTCCATTTACAAATACTCTTGCTGAGGGAGTTGAATATAATGCTTTTATAGCTGTTATTGCACCTGCCCCAAACCCAAAACGCTCAAGGGTGTGGAAGGCATATGACCAGTGTAAACGGTCAAAAGCCTTCTCTGCATCTAGTGTGATCAGGAAGGCTGGATCTTTATGGCGTGTGAGATGGTCAAGGATATTGAGTGCTTTTCTAGTGTTGTCGCTTAGTTGTGGTCCTTTGACAAAACCCACTTGATCTATATTGATCAGTTTGGGGATTATTGATAGTCTGTTTGCTAAAGCTTTGGCGTAAATCTTTACATCTGTATTTAATAGGGAAATGGGTCTGAAGTTCTGGGGTTTGTCTGGAGGTTTTCCCAGTTTGGGCAGTGCTACTACAGTTGCAGAAAGCATCTCTTGTGGAAACTCGCTGAAGCATTGGCAAAATATGGGGAAGTAACTCAGAAGTGAAGGATTTGTAATAAGTGTTAGATAAGCCATCAGGTCCAGGGGATTTATGCTGGGGTAGAGAGGAGATGACTTTGGATATTTCTGTAAAGGAAAGGGGAGAGCTAGTGAATTTTGTTGTTGTGGAGACAATGTGGGAAGATTTAGGGAGTTTAGGAAGAAGTAAATTTCCATAGAGGTAGCCTGATACAGATGTTGTGACTCAGCTAAGTTATAGAGTGATGAGTAGTATTCCATGAATTGATTGGCTATGTCTTTGGGATGGTATATTTTACTTTTGTTATCTGAATGTAGCAGATGGGGAATTCTGGATTTGGCAGCACGTTATTTAAGTCGGTTAGCTAAAAGCTTCCCCACTTTATTATTCTGTGAATAATAGCGAGCTTTTACTGATGAGAGATGCTTTTCGTAACGGTGGAGAAGGCAGTCTCTAAGTTGTGACCTCAGAGACAGTATCAATGACTTACGTTCTTCTGTAAAGGAGTTCTTATTCAAAGATTCCAAAACAGCAAGGCGAGAAGTGATGAAGTTTATCTGTTGTTCCCTCTCCTTTTTGTCACGGTGACCTAATTTAATAAAGATACCCCGTATGTAAGCTTTATGAGCATTCCAGAGACTAAATGGGTTGGAAACTGATCCAGAATTAAAAGAGAAGTACTCAGAGACTGCCTTTACCAGTTCCGCCTTGAATGCAGGTTTAGATCCTGTATGAGAAAATCATTGCATCGCCACATGGTTTCTCTAACATTATAGGACTCATCAATAGATATTGAGATTGCAGTGTGATCTGACTATTTAATGGTTTCAATGGTAGAGTGGGAAGTTAAATGTAAAAGAGATCTGTCCAGGAGAAATAAATCAATGCGTGAAAATGTGTTGTGAGATGAGGAAAGAGACTACCCCTTTAACAGTGACCCCCACTGTACCCCACACCCTTAACAGTGACCTCACAGTATCCTGCTCCCTTAACAGTGACCTCACAGTATCCAGCTGCCCACGAATAGTGGCCTCCACAGTGCCTGCCCCTTTAAGTGAGAATCTTCCCCCTTGGAGGCAAGCATTAACCCCTGGAGACGGGCATTAACCCCTAGAGACAGGCATTAACCCTTGGCTGGCTGAGTAACCCTTTCACTACCACATCCCACCCCCCCCCCCGACCAATGAGAATTAACCTCAGGAATTATTAACCCTTTTATCCCTATATCCCACTGCCACCAATGTTATTAACCCTTTCCCTGTAATCGCTAGTCATTGAGTGCATGTATGTATGTATGTGTGTATGTCCGCTAAAGGAATCCGCACAGTCGCATTTACAATCACAAAATTTTGCACAGCCACCTCCTATGACTCTGGGAACGTCATAGACTATGTTTTGAGTGGAAATTCTCACCCTGCGTTTTCCAATTATTTGCCAAACAATATGCTTAGTAACCTAACTGTCAAACTACAGGAGCCATTGTCTGTTGGCTCTTGTGGCAGTTAGCCTGGATATATATCAGGTTGCATATAGCAACCAATTACAACTCAGCTTCTATTTTGCTACAGGTCATTAATATTAGCTCTAATTGGTTGCTATGGGCAATGAAGGACATTCTCACTATAAGACAGCTTATGTGTGATTTAATATGATTTCAACCACATTTGGTTTCAGCTCTCTAGGATGCAAATATGGCACCATCACATGACTCGCATTACCCAATAGAAGCCCACAGGTCTTTCACTCATATCCCCACTGCCATGCACATGGTCACATGACCCTTAAGGGGGAAGGGTACTGTGGAGATCACTGTTAAAGGAGCTAGCACTGTGGAGTTTACTATTAAGGGGGCAGGGGATTGTGGAGGTCACTGTTAAAGGGGTAGCTGCTGTGGAGGTCACTGTTAAGGCAGTGGGGTACTATGGAGGTCACTGTTAAGGGAGCGAGGTACTGTGGAGGTCACTGTTAAGGGGGTGATGTACTGTGAAGGTGTCTGTTAAATGGGTGGTGCTGTTGAGGTTACTGTTAAGGGAGCGGAGTACTGTGGAAGTCACTGTTAAAGGGGGGCACAGTGGAGGTCTCTGTTAAGGGGGCAGGGTACTGTTGAGGTCAATGTTAAGGGGTGGGGTACTGTGTAGGTGCCTTTTAAATGGGCAGCGCTGTGGAGGTCACTGTTAAGTGAGTGGGGTGTTGTGGAGGTCACCATTAAAGGGGCGGTGAGAGGGAGGTCACTGTTAAGGGGGAAGTCCACTGTGGAGGTCACAGTTAAGGGAGTTGGGTGCTCGGGAGGTTAATATTAAGGGGCGTGGCCCTGTGGAGTTCATTATTAAGGGGGTAGATTACTGTGGAGGGTCACTGTTACGGGGTGGGCCACTGTGGAGGTCTTTGTTAGGGGGCAAGTGGGGTGTTGTGGAGGTCACATTTTAAGGGAGTGGAGCACTGTGGTGAGTTACTTTTGAGGGGTGGTGTGTTATGGAGGTCACTGTTAAGGGGGGGTGAGGTAGAGGTCACTGTTATGGGGGACATTGTCTGTCTTATAATGACACACACAAACATTTTAAGGATTGGATAGCCCCTTCAAACACGGAGTCTGCATAGAAACTAATTGAGTGCCATTTGCTGCCAGGTTTCTGCTTTTTTAAACATCAGACACCCAGAGCCAATGTCAGTGATTGGTGCTTGGAAAGGACATGGAGTGCTGCGCCCCAGGGCCCAAATGGTTTCCTCCCACCAAAATCAAGGAAGCCGTTTGGTTTCTCTGACAACCTCTGGTAATAACTCTGGCTCATCTTTTCTCATAATTTTACAATTCTGCCATTCATTTTATCCTGCCTAGAAATTTATGAATACATTGATATTGTTTTCATCCATGTCAATGAGGTATGTCTGGCACTGATTGGACGTTGTCAGACCGTGTAGAAATCAACAACGTTACGAGAAGGGATTCTCCAGAATTGTTATTTTACTTTGTTTCTCTTCATTGTTCGCATTTTATAAAATCAAAAAAGCTTCAATCCAATAATTATAGAAGTTATTATAGCACAGTGAAAAGTATATTCAACAGCTGAAAGATTCTTTTGCAGAAAAAAACATTATGGGGGAGATTTATGAAGACCGGCACTCTGGTCTTGTTACCACCAGCACTGCTGGGGGAGGAGCCCAATTTACGACAAGCAAAAGGACTTGTCAAAAATGAGGCTCATCCTTTTGCAGTCCGTAAGCTGTCATATATTTCTGACTTCATTTTCTCTAGAAAACTAGTGTAAATGAAGATACATTTGTCTCAAGTGCTAACTGTGACCCTTTCCCGCACCCGCCACTTCCCCTTTTGGAAAAGTGATGAAGGCAGCATAAAAAGAGGCTCTTGCGACTTTTTTTTTTTAAAGTCGCTTTTAAAAAATCTCTGACACACAGACACACATCTTGCAACGTTGTAAAGATACTTTTCTGTCGCAGGGGAGTTGATAAATCTCCCATTATGTATTCTGATATACTGTTCATCATACCTGTAAGACCACAGGCAAAAAACTGTCTCCAGAGGGCCCATCAATAAAATGCGTTCTCTCTAAATAACTGCTGAGGCTGGGTTCACAAGTCACTGAAAATCCAGTGGAAAAAATTGCTGCAGTTTTTGCTGTGTTTCCGCAGGGGAAAAAAAACACACACACACAAAAAAAGAAAAAGACACACGAAAACTGCACGTATTACATATTACATTTTTGCCACTGAAAAGCGAGCATATTTCATCACCTGCGATGACAAATCAGCAGCTAATCAATCATGGATGACCCCAGCCTAAAGATGTTTTATCGACCTCTGTTCGATAGCATCATCACTGATGCTAATGTATAATTTTCTATAGCCTATACATGTTGAATAAAGAATCTTATAGTTTCATTTCACACTATAAGAAAAACTGTTTAGGTTTTTATGCAATAAATTTCTTATGTAGTGTGCTATATTTACCTGTCAACAAATTTAAGGCCATAATCTGCAAAGTACACCAAAAATAAGAGCTGAAATATGGCACATGCACAGGACCTGCATTTTCCTTTTTTTTTTACTTCAAGGAAAATAATACTTTTGGTATACATCAATTTACGCAGTAATAAAAAATTACAGACATCACATACTATGAGAAAATCTATTTTGTTTTATAACCTACAAGAATTAGAGAAAATCTTTTTCTCCACTGTATTCACTGAGGAAAATAAACTGCCATATGAAATGCAGAATATAAAAGTAAATTCCCCTTTAAAAGTGCCTTGTCTGACCCAGGAAGAAGTACAGCGACGTCTTAAAAAGATTAAAATAGACAAATCGCCAGGACCGGATGGCATACACCCCCGTATCCTAAGAGAATTAAGTAATGTCATCGCCAGACCCTTATTTCTGATATTTAAGGACTCTATACTGACAGGGAGTGTTCCACAGGATTGGCGTATAGCAAATGTGGTGCCAATATTCAAAAAGGGTCCAAAATCAGAGCCCGGGAACTATAGGCCGGTACGTTTAACATCTGTCGTGGGTAAACTGAGGGTTTTCTAAGAGATGCTATCTTGGAGTACCTCAATGAAAATAAGCAAATAACTCCATATCAGCATGGCTTCATGAGGGATCGGTCATGTCAAACCAATTTAATCAGTTTCTATGAGGAGGTAAGTTCTAGACTTGACCGCGGTGAATCAATGGATGTCGTATATCTGGACTTCTCCAAAGCATTTGACACGGTACCACATAAAAGGTTAGTATATAAAATGAGAATGCTTGGACTGGGACAAAATCTCTGTATGTGGGTAAGTAACTGGCTCAGTGATAGAAAACAGAGGGTGGTTATTAACGGTACACACTCAGACTGGGTCACTGTTACTAGTGGGGTACCACAGGGGTCAGTATTGGGCCCTATTCTCTTCAATATATTTATTAATGATCTTGTAGAAAGCTTGCACAGTAAAATATACATTTTTGCAGATGACAATAAACTGTGTAAAGTAATTAACACAGTAGAGGACAGTACACTGCTACAGATGGATCAGGATAGACTGGAAGCTTGGGCAGAGAAGTTGCAGATGAGGTTTAACACTGACAAATATCAGGTTATGCATATGGGAAGGAATAATGCAAGTCACCAGTACATAGTAAATGGTAAAACATTGGGTAACTCTGACATGGAAAATGACCTAGGAGTTTTAGTGAACAGCAAACTAAGCTGTAGAAACCAGTGTCAGACAGCTGCTGCCAAGGCCAATAAGATAATGGGTTGCATCAAAAGGGGCATAGATGCCCTGATAAGAACATAGACTGTTACTGTGACGAGGGAACATCCTCTGCACCTGGAGGAAAGAAGGTTTGTATACAAACATAGAAGAGGATTCTTTCCGGTAAAGAGCAGTGAGACTATGGAACTCTCTGCATGAGGAGGTGGTGATGGTAAGTTCAAGAGGGGCCTGGATGTATTTCTGGAGGGTAACAATATTACAGGCAGTGGCGTACCGCCCATAGAGGCAGACCACGCCACTGCTATGGGGCCCCGCCCCCTACTCTGCATTATTAAGATGCGTCCTGCCCTGCCTGCGCTCCGGGCCTCTCCTGGCCTGCTCACCTCCTCTCACTGCAGGACCGCCCGGAGGTTCCTGTGGGCTCCAGCTGGCCCCGCCTCCTCCGTCATGCTGCTCTGCTACTGGACGAGGAGGACCTGTGCAGCGCGACGAAGAGGGGAAAGAAGATCAAGGCCCCAGCCCCCTTCAGAGTGGCGTGGGCGGTACAAGGGACAAGTAACTGTAAGTATTTGTGTGTGTGTGTGTATGTATGTGTATGTATGTGTGTATGCTGTATAATATACAGTATAATACAGTATACAATATACAATATTACAGTATACAATATACAATATTACAGTATACAATATACTGTATATACAATATATACAGTATAATCCCATGCTGTATAATATACAGTATAATCCGTACACCATGCTGTATAATATAAAGTATAATCCGTACACCATGCTGTATAGTATACAGTATAATCCGTACACCATACTGTATAATATACAGTATAATCCTTACACCATGCTGTATAGTATACAGTATAATCCCTACACCATAATGTATAATATAAAGTATAATCCGTACACCATGCTGTATAGTATACAGTATAATCCCTACACAATACTGTATAATATACAGTATAATCCGTACACCATACTGTATAGTATACAGTATAATCCGTACACCATGCTGTATAATATACAGTATAATCCGTACACCATGCTGTATAGTATACAGTATAATCCGTACACCATGCTTTATAATATACAGTATAATCCATACACCATACTGTATAGTATACAGTATAATCCATCCTTGTGGCTGCCCCCATTCAGTATAACGTCTCCTTAATTTAAAAAAATAAAAATAAAAAAATCAGTAACTCATGTATACATTTCTTTATTGGCAAATGGGGGTGTGGCATGGGAGGAGCCAGGGCAGCATGTGGGATGGACCGGGGTAGTGGGCGGGGTTAGGGGCCCCATTCAGATTCTTGCTATGGGGCCAAATGATTTATTTTTCTTTTAAATTGTCTTTTTTATTGAAAGAAATTTTTTGTAACATTACATTAGCATAGGTAATACAGAGTTGTGTAATATACAAACGTTGAAGTGCATGAAAAATAAAGAGAATCATACAAAAGAAGTGTCCATGTCCTTCTTTCAAATACATAAACAGAGGTGAGCAAGGATTACCCTTTTAACGGTCATCATGCAACATTCGTTTTGAACTACTGCATGTAAAGTTCAAGTAAAACATTGTAGAACAAGTAAATGGGAAGATGGGGACGTAGGTGTGTGGGGGCGGGACGTAAGATAGGAAATGGGTAAAAGCGGAATGGAATGGAGTGGTGGTGGGAGGGGGTAAAGGGGGGAAGGGCTAGCATTTGTCAGAACCATAAAGTGGTGGTGGTGGGGGGGAAAGGTGTGGTATCCTGTATTCTCTTTACACCTAATGGTGACCATGAAAAAGAGCTGCTATCCATTATTAGCAAGTATATAAGCAAAACGAAGAAATGTGTTGTATGTGCAGCGGGCGGAAAGCCTTGTATGCTACGGGGGTGACCCTTCCCCCTCCAGGGCCCTCTAAGGTGAAGTTCCTCCGGTCCCAGTGTAGGAATGCCAAGGGTGATTTAGGCCACTTAGGTGTTGGGTGGATTGTGTCACGGTGTTCCTACCTTGATGGACGAACAGGCCCCAGGCGGTGGCTCCGGCTGCAGAAATTTTAGTAGGATTAATTGAGGGTCGACTAATTGAAATGAAGTCCAGACTTTTGGGGAAGATCCAACTCGGTTTTATTAACTCAATTTTGCAAGAAGATAATCCACTTCAGTCTACAGCTTGGTGTCCCAGCAAGTGCAGCATTGAATACTTGGCAGATGCTTGGAAAATACAGATTTCTGGTTTTCCGTCTTAAGCTGAGCTTTTCTATTAAGTCTGGCTTCCCTTTAGAGTATTGTGCCTTATTTCAGTCTGTATTACTCAGTCTTGGTGGATCAACGGGGCTGAAGGTGCTCTGCTGTCCAGAACATGTCCTCCCCAAGCGGGGGGTAGGGGACAACTGACTAAACTGTCTTTTCCTCCTCACTGCAGGAAGTTGGAAGAAACTACTTCTCTCCAGCAGAGGGGGTCAGAATGGAATAAGGAATGTACCATTCTGGTGAAACTATACACTAAATCTGCCACAGTATTACTGACACCTGCTGGTCCACCAGGTACATTACATTACAACAGTTGCAAAACACTGAATAAAATGCACATTTCTGCTGGTGATGACATTATGGCACAGGATGACATTTTAGAGTAGCGCACAGATAGAAGCTGGATGCCAGGAGTGGTAACACTACTCTGGGGTGTTACATATGTAAGTGGGAGATTTCCGGTATGTGATCCATGGGGCCCATAGTTTTTCAAATTTTTTGTAAGTGTGCTGGGATAGGGCTGTTCAATGTCAGGAATTAGATCAACTTTACACAACCACTGGTTAAAAGATGGGCACGTAGTTGATCGCCATAATGGAGGGATAAGTATTTTTGATGCAGCTAGTAAGAAAGAGAGAAGGGACTTTTTCCGTGCACTGCCCTGTATACTGTCCCAGTTTAGGAAAATCAGCTGGGTAGATGGTGGAGCCTGCAGTGAGCACAGGGACTGAACTGTGTCTAGAACCGCCGACCAATATTGCTGCAGTTTAGGACATGACCACCATATGTGGAGGTAAGTTCCCTTCTTTGATTCACATCTCCAGCAGGCGTCGGGTATGGAGGGAAACCATAAGTTCGTCTTTACAGGTGTCACATACCAACAGGTAAGTATTTTATAGGAATTTTCCTGTAATTTTATACAAGTAGAAGGGTCATGTGAGAATTTGTATATAAAGGAAATATTTTTTGGCGAGAACTTAGTGTTTAAGTCTCTTTCCCAAAGACTCAGATACACCCTTTTCGGAGTTGCGTCCCTGGTCAGTATGAGGTTGTATAGTTTCGAGAGCACCATATCAGGCGCTTTCCGTTGGGATACTAAAGTCTCAAAAGTTGTCAGCTGCCTAGAGGGGTCTCCTTTCTTAATATATGAAGTAACTGCTGATGAAAGTTTACTATAGGTCAGAAAGTTTAACAGGCTTCCTTTTATTTCTTTGTTTAATTTATCCCTCAATTTGATGGAACCGACATCTAATATATTCTCTAGTGGGGTTTCCAAAGTATGGAGCTGGTCGGAGGAGTGGAGATTAGAGATGAGCGAGTAGTGAAATATTCGAAAGTTTGAAATTCGATTTGAATAGACCGCGAAATTCGACTATTCGACCGAATATCGAATCCCATTAAAGTCTATGGGAAAAAAATGCTCGCCACTTGGAAATCTCAATTCGACCACTTGGAGGTCACCAAGTCCACCCTGAAACCTCAGAAAAGGATGCCAACACTGCTGGAATGCAACTGGGACAGCAGGGGAAGCATGTCTGGGTGCATATAAAGCGCCCAAGTCGCACTATTACGCCACTATCACAGCCTCTCAACAATACACTCCAAAGACAATGTAACCTCTCTGTAAAGTGAGACCATACAAGGAAACCTTCTTTCCTCTACATTGCCATGGACCCCAAGCCAAACTAGACAAAAAAGAAGATAAAATTCTGCACCCCTTAAAATCACGTTGCCTATGACAACCACAGATGGCATAGGCAAAGGGGAAAGCAAATAGACCCCACCCCTAATTGTCATTGTGTGTGTGTGTGAGATGTGGTCAGACATGTCTCTTTAAAATGTAAAAACAACTCAAACACATGCAGAAGCCTTAAAATGCCCAAATTGTTGGCGCTTGAGATGTCAGTGACCCGACCTGGCCCAGTGTCATGTCTAGCAGGTAAAGCAGTGGGGGTGTTGAGGGATGCGTAGGACCGCAAAAGGCAGGAAGAGGCCGTGGGCTGGCCAGAGGCTCATGGAGAAGGCAGGCTAGAGCCCGCAGGGCCGCATCTCTTCCCTATAACAGGCCCCCACACAAAGCTCTCCCATCGAGGGCTCTTAGGTCCTTGTTGTGAAAATATTTTAATGAGTGCGCAAAGTTAGCTTGAGGTGAGCCCTCGAAAAAATTATATGGAGGCCCAAGAGGTGAGACCTCTTAAAAATTGTATTAAGGCCCAAGAGGTGAGCCATAATAAAAATTGTTTGTAGGCCCAAGAGGTGAGACGTCTTAAAAATTGTGTGGAGGCTAAAGAGGTGAGACGTCTTAAAAATTATGTGGAGGCCCAAGAGGTGAGACCTCTTAAAAATTATGTGGAGGCCCAAGAGGTGAGACCTCTTAAAAATTATGTGGAGGCCCAAGAGGTGAGACCTCTTAAAAATTTTGTGGAGGCCCAAGAGGTGAGACCTCTTAAAAATTATGTGGAGGCCCAAGAGGTGAGACCTCTTAAAAATTATGTGGAGGCCCAAGAGGTGAGACCTCTTAAAAATTATGTGGAGGCCCAAGAGGTGAGACCTCTTAAAAATTATGTGGCGGCCCAAGAGGTGAGACCTCTTAAAAATTTTGTGGAGGCCCAAGAGGTGAGACCTCTTAAAAATGATGTGGAGGCCCAAGAGGTGAGACCTCTTAAAAATTATGTGGAGGCCCAAGAGGTGAGACCTCTTAAAATTATGTGGAGGCCCAAGAGGTGAGACCTCTTAAAAATTATGTGGAGGCCCAAGAGGTGAGACCTCGATAAAATTATGTGGAGGCCCAAGAGGTGAGACCTCTTAAAAATTATGTGGAGGCCCAAGAGGTGAGACCTCTTAAAAATTATGTGGCGGCCAAGAGGTGAGACCTCTTAAAATTTTGTGGAGGCCCAAGAAGTGAGACCTCTTAAAAATTATATGGAGGCCCAAGAGGTGAGACCTCTTAAAAATTATGTGGAGGCCCAAGAGGTGAGACCTCTTAAAAATTTTGTGGAGGCCCAAAAGGTGAGACCTCGATAAAATTATGTGGAGGCCCAAGAGGTGAGACCTCGATAAAATTATGTGGAGGCCCAAGAGGTGAGACCTCGATAAAATTATGTGGAGGCCCAAGAGGTGAGACCTCGATAAAATTATGTGGCGGCCCAAGAGGTGAGACCTCTTAAAAATTTTGTGGAGGCCCAAGAGGTGAGCCATAAATATATAAATTTTTTTATTTACCGAGCAATTCTACGGCGGTTAAGGAGGAGGAGGAGGAGGTGGAGGCGGAAATGGCACTTCATACAGATGGCACTTCACTTTTGGCTGCTTTCCACTGTTGGAGAAGCAAAGTCCGGGTCAATCCACTTGCTGTTCATTTTGATTAGCGTCAGCCTGTCGGCACTGTCGGTTGACAGGCGGCTGCGCTTATCGGTTATAATGCCCCCGGCTGCGCTGAACACCCTTTCTGATAGCACACTGGCGGCAGGGCAGGCAAGCACCTCCAAGGCGTACAGGGACAGTTCCAGCCACGTGTCCAACTTGGAGACCCAGTAAGTGTAGGACGCCGAGGGATCGCTACAGTTGACTTCCGAAAGTGAGCGCACAGGCGCTGCACTATCACCAGTAGCTCTGCCAGGTTGGGGTAAGTCTTTAGAAATTTTTGGACTACCAGATTAAAAACGTGGGCCAGGCATGGTACGTGATTGAGTTCGGCAAGCTCCAGAGCCGCCACCAGGTTACGGCCGTTATCGCACACGACCATGCCTGGTCCTAGCTGCAGCGGCGACAGCCACATCTCCGTCTGCTGCAATATGGCGTCCCTCACCTCTGGGGCGCTGTGCTTCCTGTCGCCCAAGCTGATGAGCTTAAGCACCGCCTGCTGACGTCTCCCCGCGCCAGTGCTGCAACGCTTCCAGCTAGCGGCTGAGGGCGATGTTAAGGCAGAGGAGGAGGAAGAGGAGGGGGGTGTATCAGAACCCATGCTGGCAATCTTGGGCGGGGGTGGTAGGTAGGCCGTCTCTGTTTGCGACCCCGTCCCCGCTTCCACAACATTCACCCAGTGTGCCGTCAAAGAAATGTATCGTCCCTGGCCGCAAGCGCTTGTCCACGAGTCGGTGGTCAAGTGGACCTTTGCGCTGACTGCGTACCTCAGGGCCCGCCTGATGTTACGCGACACGTGCTGGTGCAGGGCGGGGACGGCACTCCGGGAAAAGTAGTGGCGGCTGGGGACGGAATAGCGAGGTGCGGCAAACACCATCAGGTCGCGGAAGGCCTGCGTCTCCACAAGCCTAAACGGCAACATCTCCACGGCCAGCAGTTTGGAGATGTGGCAGTTTAAGGCTTGGGCTTGGGGGTGACTCGAGGCGTACTTCCGCCTGCGGTCGAACGCCTGCGAGATGGACAGTTGTTTGGACGAGGAGTGTGAAGGTGCAGGCGAAGAGGCGGGGGAAGGGGAGGCTGAAGGAGAAGGCCCCAAAGTAGCCGAGGCAGATGTGGAGGTGTCCTAGCTGGAGGTCTGGACCGCAGTGGCAGCACACAACAAAGGGGAAGAGGCAGTGGCAGCAAGACCGGGCGCAGGTTGTATTGCGTTTGCTCTCTCCCACTCAGCCCAGTGCTTGACTTCCAAGTGACGCCGCATGCCTGAGGTGGTCAGATTGCTCTTCTCAGAGCCCCTACTCAGTTTTGAGTGGCAGAGTGTGCAAACCGCGCTCAGTTTGTCATCCGCACAAACATTAAAAAATCTCCACACCACAGAAGTACGAGGCCTCGATGGGGGAGCTTCGCGCGACTGCCCGCTGCCGGGAACAGCTTCGGCCCTGCTGGCTGTGGCCTCACTTCTCTGTCTGGACTGTCCTCTGCCTGTGGACATCCCTCTGCCTGTGGACATCCCTCTGCCTGTGGACATCCCTCTGCCTCTGGACATCCCTCTGCCTCTGGACATCCCTCTGCCTCTTGCTGCCTTTTTCGGTGCTGCGCAGACCACCACCTCTCCACTGCTTTCCCCGCTGGACATCACCCCTGGCCAAGTGGGGTCGGTCATTTCGTCATCCACCACCTCCTCTTCCTCACTCATGATAACAGATGCTGGTTCAGGGTACACATCAGCAGGAGATGGCGAACACTCAAGTGTTTGGGCATCACTACAAACAAATTCCTCTGCTAGCTCCTGGGATTCTTCCGGCACATCTGAAAAAGGACCCGAAAAGAGCTCCTGGGAGGGGTCAATGGTGGGATGACTCTGTTGGCCAGGTGTGGAGGAAGGAGGGTCAGAGTGAGACTGTGTGGATGACTGGCTGGTGGACAACTGTGTGGAAGCGCTATCGGCTATCCATTGCACCACCTGTTCAACCTGCTCAGGCCTCAACAGCGGTGTAACCCGCCCCCTGCTTAACTGTCCCATAAAGGCAGGGATTCTGGATGAGTGGGATCCTGGCTGCCCCTCACCAGCACGCATTGTATCCCCACTGGCTTCAACAAGGCCCCCAACCGCATTTCCGCGCCCCCGTCCACGTCCTATTCCGCTAGCCCCCCTCCGCATTTTATTTTTTTTTTGGTTACAATATTTTGCCTTCACAGCCGTGTACTAACAGATCAGACGGTGTGTATTAACACCAGGTATGTGAAATTATTTTGCAAGAGAACGCACAGTACAGTTGCCAATGAAAAGGCCTATATTTTTATATTTCAAGGTACACAGCCGTGTACTAACTGTTCAGACGGTGTGTATTAACACCAGGTATATAAATTATTTTGCAAGAGAACGCACAGTACAGTT
>ONZH01009312.1:0-16517 GCA_900303285.1 Rhinella marina | reverse complement strand
CCAATAAATGCTCTGTAGGCTAAGTCTACACAGCGACATGTCTATGTGACTTGAACCTTGCAAAGTTACATTACAATCTTGCATCTGATGATTTATTTGAGGTTTTGTTGATGGTTTGATGTTTTATAGCTAAAGAGGATTATGCCATGATTGGTGTGAAAAATGGAAATCAGACATCATATAGTACATGACAATCTCTTACTGACAAAGCTGGAACCAGCCCTGTACCCACATGGAACCAGATATTCCTCGCTTTATTTCTCCAATTATTCTGCTAGATTTATTTCAGGCTGGAAGCTCAGTGGGCATGTCCTTTCTCAGGCTGTGCACATAAACTGAGCATGTGCGACCAACTCAGTAAGGTGGACAGGAAATAAGAAAAAGAACAAACAGCAGGTGGTGCTAAACAGACTTATTTTATTAAATGGCTATACTAAATTTATAATTACATGCAATTACAAAAGTATTCAGAGCCAGGTGCTGGTTTTAAAAATGTAGAATATTTTTCATGACACAACCCTTTTGAACAGGGTCAGAAGGCAGTGATTCTTTGGCAGCAGTACTGCTGCTTCTTCTCCATTTCAGTAGTTCAAGGAAGTTGCATGAGGGAGAAACCACTACTACATCCCCTCCTCCTTGTCTTCTTTGAGGGGACTGAGAACGATTTTGATATACAGTGAACCTGTAGGCAAGGGGAAGGTGGCTATGCTCTGCTGGATTTTTTTCTGTTTATATATTTTATATTCACTTTCAAGGGGTCTTCCAGAAGTTGTACTGTATATTGATGACCTATCCTCAATATCAGACCCGTTGGAGCAACCCACTGATCTGCTGTTTGAAGGAGCCATGGTACTTGGAGGAGTCCTGAGGATAGGTCATCAATGTTAACTCCTGGAAAAACCCTTTGTAGAAGAAAATATAACAGTAACTCTTTACCTTACAGCTACCTGGTGACACTGGTCGCAGCCAGTATCACAGAGATGTAGTGATTCCATGGATATGAATGGAATTGTGGTGCAAGTTACAGAAAATCCAAAACTGCTGGATTTTTCGTGACTTGTGCTGTGATCCCATTCATTTCTGTGGGATCACCACTACTCTGAGATCATGGCAGTGACAGCACCCGCTGGGTAGCTGTACCCTTAAAGGGAGTCTGATACCTCCAAAACCTGTTTCCAAGTAAGCATGGGGTCTCAGTGCACCATGGGTTGCACCCCCAACAACAATGTCTAGGCCTCTTCCTCTTGTTTGATTGACTGCACCTGAAATTTCAGAGGTGGTAGTGATGATTCAGAGGAAGCCAGGTGCACCAAACAGAGAAGCCCCAGCCATGGTGCACTGAAGACCTTATTTGCATAAAAATAAAAAGAAGCATTTCTCAGGATTAGATGGCCAGATTTCCACAAGAAATGCATTGTTATGTTTCGTGGCACATAACGTTCATGGTGGTACGCTTACGTGGGAACAGATTTTGGAGGAGGCTGACTAATGCGTCTTTAAAATGAATCAACTATATCTTCAGTTTGCCACCTTTATTGTTTTCAGCAATGAGTACTATCCAACAGACTTGTTAGTAGCTCCTTCCCAAGACCTTCGGAAGTTTGACAAGGTGAAGGATTGCACTGAGGATCAAAGCATTGCTGAAGGTATAGCGATGGAAGAAGATGATAACACAGAATTTGATGAGATTGACAATATTGGATCACACGCAAAGAAAACTAGAAGAGCTGCTTCAAAGTGAGTGTGTCCTGTGCACTTGAGTAGTATTTACTGGTTACTAAATGGGCGGTATCGAAAGGGAGACTGGTTACTAAAATGACTGCGTGTTCAAGTTAAATTACATACATCCGTAATGCTAGAGAATATGGGCCTATAATCACGCGTCATGAAAAATACAGTGGTCTTCTGGCTGGTACGTGAGCAGGGAGGATAGGTAAACCAAGAAAACGGTTAGCATGATGTATAAACCACAAATATAACGTAAATTGTGTAGGTAAAAATGTTTATATGCACATATATACAGTCATTAAAACATGTAGCAGAGGTCACTTGCATGGTACAGAGCAATTGTAGTTACACATCCCATTACAATGGGACGGAGGAGCTGTAAGTACTCTGCTCGCTGCTGCAGTGTTGACGGCGTGCAGGTAAACAGTCAAGAGAGCACAGTACTCTGTTCAAACAGCTGATTGGCGGGGGTACCGGGACTCAGACCCCCACTGATCTGATAGGCCATCAATATGGGGAAAGCAGAAAACCCATTTAAATTCCAGCATTTTTAAATCAGTTATCCGATTGAGTTACTCAGTCTAAAAAACTTTCCTATTAGCATTTTCCGACTGAGCAGTTTTAGCTCAATTTCTGTGCTTCAGGAATGAGCTCTCTTGTAACATTTATTAAAAACTTACAGTTCCACATTTCAAATGATTATCTAGACCCAAGCAGTGGAGCATATCAATCAATTGTGACAAGTCATAGAGGGGAGCCCCCCTTCATGACATCTACATGTCCTGACTAGGGTTGCATCGGGTATTGAATTATCAATACTTTTATAACCGGATCGATTCGATACTGGGTTTTACTATTTTCGGATACTAGCCTGCGCCACGGTAGCACTGACAATAGCACTGAGGAGGAGGGGAGGGGCTCTGGGCACTGCGCCACCAATGACTATAACCCATTCATTGGTGGCACAGTTTGCCCCCCACCCTAGTATAATAATAATTGATGGCGCATTACTCCCCCTCCCCCCAAGAGGACCTAGGAACTGTCCTGACGTGTCCGCCACCCTAGTATTATAATTTGATGGCGCAGTACTCCCCTTCCCCCCAAGAGGACCTAGGAACTGTCCTGACGTGTCCCCCACCGTAGTATTATAATTGATGGCGCAGTATGCAACCCTCCTCCCAAGAGGACCTGGAAACTGTCCTGACATGTCCCCACCCTAGTATTATAATAATTGATGGCGCAGTACGCCCCCTCCCCCCAAGAGGACTCGGGGACTGTCCTGACATGTCTATGTTAGTATTCTTTCACAGGCCACATGAAATAACACTGAACAATATTTTTCTTAAAACTCTGAGTGTTACTATTCCCCTTGTGAAATAGGATGCCTGCCTACACAGAATGACATTGTCAGCCCTGTATCCGACTGTACAGACATGCCCTGTTCACAAGGGGAGTGGTAACACCCAGCTGTTAAAGTGATTGTCCCATCTCCCCTTTTCACCTCTCTTCCTCCACCGCTGCTCACCTCCTCCTGTGTGTGGGTGGTACCATACACTTTGATTCGCCAGGCAGGTGGTACTCTGGTGACATCATCATGATCATTTGCCACTGAGGCCAGTGATTGGCTGCAGTGGTATATGGAATGTCATCACTGCAGTCAATACAATACATCACTCGGTGGAATCCAATGAAGAGGAAGGAACAGCAAATTAGTATAATAAAGTTATTTTATTATTTTACCAGCCTCACAGCAGATTAGCATAATAAAATGTAAACACTGTCAAACCCTTTGTACTTCAGTGCACTGTATAGTTCAGTTTGTTTTATAGTCCAAAAATATATAAAATAAAATATGGTAATCTATTAATTGTGAAAACATTATTTTCTGGATTTTTAAAGATTTTTTTGTCTATTTTTTTGTTGTTTATTTTTCCTTATTCTGAAGACAACTGATCGCTCATTTAGGAGTTTTTTCCAAGTTTTCAAATCCACGTGCGTTATATCTGGAACCCAAGTTATATGAGCTCTATACCCAGGTAATCACCCGCATGGTATCTATCTTTAAGTAATTCAATTTGTTTCTTTTAATGACTGTGATAAATGACATTTACTCAATGTACAGTGACCTTATGTGTGTTCCTGTAACTAATATAGTCATATAATTTTATTACCCACACTGCTGTGTGCCAATAAAGATACACCAACCCATTAAAGTTAATGCCATCTGCACAGCATAGCTATCTTGTGGTGTTTTCTGGTTTAACTTTAGAGAATGTGTAACTTCACTTTGTAATGTACATGATATATCTACTACTGTTAATGTTTTTGAACCCAGGTTCAGCTCTGTCGTCAAGTAACTACTCTGTTAGCATGGACATTATATTACTTTACGGTTTTGTATATATATTAAAGGGAACCTGTCATCAGGTCATGCTGCCTGAACCAAGGCAGCATGAAATCCCAACAGAGTCTCTCATGAAAGAGCGGCATGTCCTGGATTCCTCTCACTGTATCTGGGATAACAAGTTACCTGAGATCCTTTATGCATGGCTTGTCTCTTCTCTACTGCTGACCCGTAGAAATAGTTGAAGAGCATCTTACAAATTTAGAAACGTTAGAAATCTTTGAAGAGAGTACAGCTGTACAGGTCCATGAAAAAGATAGGTACATTGCATTAAAGAGGTTGTCCGAGGGCTTAGTATAGGCCACCACTAGCTGATCGGCAAGGGTGCAGCTTCTTCATCAGAGGCCGGAGCTGGAACATCAATAACAGCATATCTGCAGTGACAAGCTGTGTCCATTACAAGGTCGACAAAGCTATGTAGTTCCAACTTTTGGCGAAGGAGCTACAGCCGAACCACTGATCAGTGTGGTGGGGAGTGTTGGACTCCCTGCTGATTAGTTAGTTATTTCAAGTTCGGCGTACAAGGTTCAGGTTACCTAAGAATTCTGTTATGGATTCTGCTACCACGGACCTTGTACGTCGAACTTGAAAGCAGAAGTTTGCACATCCCTTTTAGCGATGGCCTATGTTCAGGACAGGCCATAACTTTGTAAACCCTGGACAACCCCTTTAAAGGACCATTGTCTACCATGTTTAGAGCTGAAGCAGGTACATTTGTGTATTTGCTATTTTAGTGATATTTGTACTCTTGGCTGTGCTGGTTTCTGTTGATTGTGCTGCACTGCGTGGCACAACAGTGGGAAAACTGTATTTTGACCTTACTGTAGAAACAGTTTGCTGTGAGCAGTAGTATTTGAGTAATTTATGTAACTATTTCTGCTCGCTCTGGCTGAAAACACAGGGTTACACCTAGAAAGCTTGGATCCCTAATGGTAAATGGTTAAGATATTGTCAGACTTACTGGATACTATGGTTTATGCTTTTATGCCTCAGTGAATGACAGCTAGTCATTGTAATGGCTTTCAACAGGCAGTTATAAAAAATGCAATAACATAGTCTGGCAACCTATCCCTATAAAAGATCCTTTTATCAGTTCAGACGATACATTGGGTGAGTTCTCTTATTTACTATTTCACTGTATTTTTCAAAAGATCTCAATCTTGGCCAGTCTGTTTTCATACCATTTTATGTCATTTCTACAAAATTCTATCCTGATAGTGTTAAAGGGATTTTCCGAGATTTTATTACTGATGACCTGTCCTCAGGATAGGTCATCAGTATCTGATCGGTGGGGGTCCGACATCCAGGACCCCCACCGATCAGCTGTTCGAGAAGGCACCGGCGCTCACTTAAGCGCTGCGGGCTTCTCTCAGCTTTTCCTAGGCCAGTGACGTCACGTTCATCCGTCACGTGGCCTAGGAGCAGCTCAGCCCCATTCAAGTGAAGCACAGCCACTGTACAATGTACGGCTCTGTGCTTGGTAAGCTGAGAGAAACAGCTGGTCGGCACCGATCAGATACTGATGACCTATCCTGAGGATAAACGATCAGTAGTAAAATCCCGGAAAATCCCTTTAATGCTATCAGGCTAGAATTTTGTAGAAATGACATAAAATGGTATGAAAACAGACTGGCCAGGATTGAGATCTTTTGAAAAATACAATGAAATAGTAAATAAGAGAACTCACCCAATGTATCGTCTGAACTGATAAAAGGATCTTTTATAGGGATAGGTTGCCAGACTATGTTATTGCATTTTTTATAACTGCCTGTTGAAAGCCATTACAATGACTAGCTGTCATTCACTGAGGCATAAAAGCATAAACCATAGTATCCAGTAAGTCTGACAATATCTTAACCATTTACCATTAGCCCTTTAAAAATAATGAAAATACCATTACAGCAGATAAAGCTTTCGTCTTCCGCTGCACAGTTCCAAATTCCATAGAAGTAAATTGAAATACTAAACTCCTGTCTGGCCAAATTGGCTATTAGATGAAGTGTTCATGAGCTCGGTTGTTTCTTTTGAAATTTGCTGATGGGGTGAACATCAAAAAATCAAGCCCTCCTTTCCAACCACCAAGTAGGGTGTATTCACATGTGAGTGTCAGAAAGTCAATACTAGGCAAAAAATGAAAGTGGAACACAAGCACCTAATCACATAGTTAGGGACAGGCATGCGCTTGCTCTTTCAGTGAGGTTCAAGTGTGTGTGCTATGACTATACCCAATAATGCCACCATAGGGTGCAGCCACAAGGTGGATAGACCATTAGCTTAAAATCCGACTTCAAGGTGTTCAGCAATACCTGCAGTCTGTTCTATTTGAAGTTATGTAAACTACTGACCTTATCCCTAGGGTATAATGCAGTGATAAAGCACAATAGAGCCAAATATTTTATGCTACATGGATAATTTCTCCCTTTTTCTCTCCAGTTGCTGTGTCATCAAGATCAAAACGTACAAAAAGTTGCCTTGGATTGTGTGCTGAGCTACAAACACCCACATATTGTACCCTACAAGTAACTATTTTCCTATTCTTTATGGATTTGGGAAATCTGAAATTTTGAAAGATAGAACGTAGAGTCAAAACCATGTTAAAAATACATTTTTCCACCAAAATCATTGGCAGTTATTTTATGTGACCACCTCTTTAGGTATAATTAAAGTGTATCTGTCATTCTTTTTTTTAATTTGTGTAATGTGTAGGGGCAGTGATACTGACTATTTTTGTAATATACTTTAATTACTGAAATCATAAATTTCTTTTAGAAAAATAGCTGTAAAGTGGCCCATTTTCAGCCTTAGTAACGCTCTTCTGTCTTCTGATTACATAACAGTCAGTATTGAGCAAGTCTCCACAGTTATGTTAATCAGAAGACAGAGGAGCGTTGCTAAGGCTCAAAATGGGCCACTTTACAGCTACTTTTCTAATAGAAATGTATGATTTCAGTAATTAAAGTATATTACAAAAATGGTCAGTGTCACTGCCCCCTATACATTACACAAATAAAAAAAAAGAATGGCAGTTACACTTTAAAGTCATTGAATAACAATATATGTATTCATTTATGATTTGGGCACAAAATCCATTTGCATCCTCATTTGCAGTAAAACTGTCCGGATACCCCACTCTTTTCTTCAGCAGTTTATGAAATGATTGCTTAGTCTGAGTCCATATGCTGCAGACCTTTTGTTGTAGGTTTGCCATGAAAGCTGCATATGTTATTTGCAGATTTTGACAAAGTGCAAAATTCATGGTAAGAATACGCAACAAATTTGCAGAAGGATTGACATGCAGCTAATTAGAAAATAACATATTTTTGCTCCATGTGGCGGGGATTAAAATTATATTGTGAATTGTAACAGAATCCAAACTAAATCTCCAACTATTCTGCAGCAGCAGATCTACTCAGATTTACAGTGTAAATGCTGCAGTTGGCTTTGTGCTGTAAAGAGCACATATTTTATTTTTCATTTTATAGAATTTTTTCAATTTTTTTTTTTTTTTTTTGTATTTTGGTGTTAAAAATGCATTTTCCTTAAAATCTCCCGTACATTTCCTCTTTCCCATACAAGGCTGAATGTTTTGCCCCCATTATGATATGCCGTTGGTATACATATCCACACTTACTGAAATAGTCATTTTGCCTGTGTCTCTTTATGATTATTTTTCCCAAGCTACTCAACTTAAAGGGGTATTCCCATCTCACAAATGTAGTTTGTATAGTTAGATATAGCCATACCAATATTATTACTAATACAATGTATTTATATAAAATGTACAGTTTAGAAGATTTACCTATTTGTATATCCATTGTCCCACACACATCAGTCAGGCCGTTGCCCCTGGTTACGGCCACTGTGGCCATGTAGTAGTGGTGGCCAGCTTGCTCTTGTTCAAACCCGCTCTGAGGTGACTGCTGTATTGTGAACGCACATTGCATGAGCATGCGGAGACACATCTTAGGGTACTTTCACATCTGCGCTTTGGACGCTACCAGTCCAAAACCACAATGGTCAGGATCCGTCCAAAATGCAGACTTTATAAATGGCTCCTTCTCCATAGAGATAAATTGATTTTGGAACAGGATCCGTTTCTCTGCGTTTTGGAAGCGCAGACAAAACTGCTACAACCCTAAGATGTCTCCCCGCATGGTCATAGAATGTGTGTTCACAATACAGCAGTTACCTCAGAGCGGGTTTGTACAAGAGCAAGCGGCCACCACTACTACATGGCCACGGTGGCTGTAACTAGGGGCAACGGCCTGACTGATGTGTGTGGGACAATGGATATACAAATAGGGAAATCTTCTAAACGGTACATTTATATATAAATACATCCTATTAGTAATAATACTGGTATGGCTTTATCTAACTATACAAACTACATTTGTGAGATGGGAATACCCCTTTAACCCTTGATTTGACCCCATCATCATATCAGTAGAACTGATTGCGCTCACACTACGCTAACCACCCAGTCCCATGTCTTGTGTTTCCTCCTTCCCCTTATTTCTCCTAAGCTCTTATCCCCCGCCATTCCTAGACCTAAATCTGGCTATACTCCCATAGTCCTCATGCACACAACCGTTGTTTGGATCCATGTCCAATCGACATTTTTTTCATATTGCAAACAGTAATTTTCTCTGGGTCAATAAAAATTGCGGACCGCGCACACATGTGATCAGTGTGCTACAAGCATTTCGGACGGCAAATCCGCAAATTATATAACATATCCTATTTTTGTCAGTTTTGCAGTCAAGAATAGGCAGTTCTGTTAGGAAACTGAGGAGGCATGAGGCCATATTAATAGGCTGCAGTATTACCGTTTCTGAACGTAGTTTATTGCCACATCCTGAATATATTGCTATAGATAAACATTACTTTGCATTTTGATGCCAATGTGAATTGTTCACGTTTTCTTCTTCGTTTTCACATCTTACAGGGAAAACCTGCAGAGGCTGCTGGAAGATAAAAATTTTAAGGAGGAAATTGTCCATTTCAGCATTTCAGAGGAGAGCTCTATAGTGAAGCCTATGCATAGAGCAGACCTAATGCCTGTGCTCATGAGGTAAGTCCTATGTACAGACTGTACAGACTGGCAACAGATTCAGTAATTGCGGTCCTGAAACAGAAATTTTAAATTTACCTTTTTCCTGAATTCCTGTTTTTTAATGTAGAAAATATTTTGTTCCAGATAGTTACACCTGCTAGTGTAGTCTTTGCCCTACACCTATTTTTTATGCCATATTTGCTGTCCCACACTCTGGGAACATGAATAGGTGGCAGAAGGAGGAACACACCTGCACTCCCAGTCATTTCCCAGTGTGAATGGCAACGATCAGCCGACCAAGGAGCTAATACATGTTTGTCAGCTGATCAGATCCTTAATGCGGTTATAACAATGCTAATAATATAAAGTGTATGTGGGACAAAAGGTCAAAGTTCATCCCTGATACTGTAACCATTGTGCAGTGTGAAGGCCTTTTATATGAGCACCACTTAAATTGTTATATCGTCAACTGCGGCTCACTATAGCCCCATATCATGCCTTCTAAATGAACCCGTAGTTACCAAATTAATCATTCTTTTGTGGACTCTTTAATGTGTAACATACTATCATAGGGGTTAAAGTAGCTACAGACATGACTCTCTGCTCTTCTCTCTGATCATCACCGATAAATACCTATATGTGTTTTAGAGAAATTGAATCAAAGAGTAATATATAGAATTGTTCCACTTGCCTGTACATTAGATGACACATTAGTCGTATATGTTTCCTTTTTTTCCCTCCTTTATAGAATATTATATGGACGCATGAGAAGCAAAACAGGCAGTAAAACACAGGGCAAGTCAGGTGCTGGAACACGAATGTCAATTGTTCTCCGCTTCTTAGCTGGTTCCCAGTCTGAAGAGATTAGGATGTTCTTAGATCTTCTCTATGAGCCTGTGAAACATCTGAAGGACGGTAGGACATTATTCACTGCATACAAACCTATAATTCACTTGTTGTTTGGATGTATCCATTTGGTAACTGAAGCCTGTCTGTTATCACCAGAGAAACAATGGACAGCCAGACAATGTAGAGAATGTAATTTTCTTTTATGGCCATTCAGATAAGACAGTGGCTTTCTCCACCCACCCTTAATGATTTCCATATTCCCTAATAAACCGTATGGATGCAAAGGGGTCAAAGACACCACACACTGGGTGAGATTTAGTAAAGGGTTGACCCATCTCACAGTTCCACTGCAAGATGGGACTAAGTGCTGGCCCCAGGTGGCCAGGCTGGGGCTCCGCTGTTTCCGTAACTGTTATTGTAGTGAATGAACTGCCAGAGATACGGAAACAGCTGTTTGTGTTGCTCTACTGGGGCTGGCGGTTAGTTCTAACTATGGAAACGGCGAGATAGGGCAACCCTTTTAAGTATTTTACACCACAAAGTGGTATCAAAAAGTCGCAAATTGTTTTGCGCTCCCTAATTAATGACTTTTTTTTTGAGCTGCTTCTTTTTTCTAAAGTGGCAAGGAAAGGGATGAGGCTTAGCAGTAGGGGAAGAGTTACCCACCGAATTTGCAGTTTACATCAGAAATTGGCCTAAGCTCAAGTGCCAGCCCCTAGCTGCTGTTGATTTGCGTTTCTGGTACAAGGAGGGTCAGAGATGTGCCTAATTTATTAAGAGGCCACCAATCTAATAGTTCCCCCTACTAGGGTTGTCACGATACCAGAATTTTGAGTTCGATACCGATACGTACAAAAGTATCACGATACTGATACGATACCTCGCCAAAATAAAGAAGAACCTATTAATGCCACCCTGGCCCTTATCTGTGCGCCCCTCACCCCCCCAGACCTTGCTTTTGACCCTGCTCTGTGCACCACCCTGGCCCTTTCAATGCAGCCCCTGGCTCTTATCTGCGCCCCTTTGGCTGTGCCTACCTGGCCCCTGTCTGCACCCCTGGGATCTGACCCTTGTCTTTGTACGCCTCTTCCTGGTCTGCACCCCTGGGCACTTATCTGTGCCCCACTCCCTCTTTGTCTGTGCCTCTCTGGTTGTCGTCTCTGCTGCCCCCTGTGTGCGCCATCCTGGCCCTTATCTGTGCACCCCTCACCCCCCTTTTCCCCCCCAGGACCTTGCTTGTGACCCTGCCCCTTACCCCTTATCTGTGCGCCACTGGCCCTTTTCAGTGTAGCCCCTAGCCTTATCTTGGTCCCAAAGGCCTTGTTTGCACAGGTGTACTGTGACATCACTGTGCTTATTATCCCTGTACAGTGACATGACTGTGTTTATTATCCCTGTACAGTGACATCACTGTGTTTATTATCCCTGTACGGTGACATCACTGTGTGTATTATCTCTGTACTGTGACATCACTGTGTGTATTATACCAGTACTGTGACATCGCTGTGTGTATTATCCCTGTACTGTGACATCGCTGTGTTTATTATCTTTGTACAGTGACATCGCTGTGTGTATTATCCCAGTGCAGGAAGAGGTAAGTGGTCTGTGTTTGTGTGTTTGTTTTCTATTTTTCAGGGTCGTGAATGCAGAGGACTACGTCGGATTCGGTGGACTACGTCGGACCAGCTTTTTTTTTTTTTTTTTAATAAAATGGTCAAACAGGGGTCTGGGGGAGTGTTTATTTCAATAAAATGTTTTATACTTGTGTGTGTGTATTTTTTTTTTTACAATACTACAGTTTTAGTAATTAGGGCTATCTACAGACGGCCCTGATTACTAATACTGGGCTTAGTGCTTGCCGGTATGGCAGGCCAGCACTAACCCCAACATCTATTACCTCGGCACCCACCGCCACCAGGGGTGCCGGGAAGAGCCGGGTACCCGCAGGACCGGACCTTCTAAATTGAGGGTCTGGCTCTGGGCGGCTGCAGGCTGGTACCATTAGGCTGGGAAGGGCCAATAACCGTGTCCCTTCCCACCCTGGTAGTGCCAGGCTGCCGCTGCTGGTTGTATCTGGCTGGTGAAGGAAAAAAGGGGGGGACCCCATGCCTTTTTTTTTTTTTTTTAAATAATGAAATTTTTGAAAAAAAAAAATGGCGTGGGGTCCCCCCCTTTTTTCCTTCACCAGCCAGATACAACCAGCAGCGGCAGCCTGGCACTACCAGGGTGGGAAGGGACACGGTTATTGGCCCTTCCCAGCCTAATGGTACCAGCCTGCAGCCGCCCCAGAGCCAGACCCTCAATTTAGAAGGTCCGGTCCTGCGGGTACCCGGCTCTTCCCGGCACCCCTGGTGGCGGTGGGTGCCGAGGTAATAGATGTAGGGGTTAGTGCTGGCCTGCCATACCGGCAAGCACTAAGCCCAGTATTAGTAATCAGGGCCGTCTGTAGATAGCCTTAATTACTAAAACTGTAGTATTGTAAAAAAAAAATACACACACACAAGTATAAAACATTTTATTGAAATAAACACTCCCCCAGACCCCTGTTTGACCATTTTATTTAAAAAAAAAAAAAAAAAAAAAAATCTGGTCCGACGTCCACCGAATCCGATGTAGTCCTCTGCATTCACGACCCTGAAAAATAGAAAACAAACACAGACCACTTACCTCTTCCTGCAGTGGGATAATACACACAGCAATGTCACTGTACAGGGATAATAAACAGTGATGTCACCGTACAGAGATAAAAACACAGGGATGTCACAGTACAGGGATAATACACACAGCGATGTCACCGTACAGGGATAATAAACACAGTGATGTCACAGTACAGGGATAATAAACACAGTGATGTCACAGTACAGGAATAATAAATCTCAGATCAACGTCTTGTGCCCCCATCAGACCTCAGATCAACACAATGTGCCCCCATCAAAGCTCAGGTCACCGTCTTGTGCCCCCATCAGACCTCAGGTCAGCCTCTTGTGCCCCCATCAGACCTCAGGTCAGCCTCTTGTGCCCCCATCAGACCTCAGGTCAGCCTCTTGTGCCCCCATCAGGTCACCTCAGGTCAGCCTCTTGTGCCCCCATCAGACCTCAGGTCAGGTCAGCCTCTTGTGCCCCCATCAGGTCAGCCTCTTGTGCCCCCATCAGGTCAGCCTCTTGTGCCCCATGTGCCCCCATCAGACCTCAGGTCAGTGTCTTGTGCCCCCCTCAGACCTCAGATCAGCCCACCCAGCCACTTTAAAAAAATCATACTTACCTGTTCTGGCTGCCGCTGTCCTCAAGTTCCCCGCTCCACTCTCTTGCCTGCCGGCGCTCACTATGACCTGACGCTGCGTCAGGTCATATCGTCAGGTCATAGTGCGCGCCAGGGAAGACGGTGGAGCGCGGAACCAGTGAGGACAGCGGCGGCCAGAACAGGTAAGTATGATTTTTTTTTTTTAAGTGGCTGGGACCTGGGTGGGCTGATCTGAGGGGGGTGCGGGGCCCTGGCAGCACGGCAGGCCGATATTAGAACATGGGGCAACGCATTAAAGTGATGCGCGCGCCATGTTCTAAGTATGGGACTGCAAGAAAACTCGGTATCGAGCTTCGGTACCGCACTAGGTACCGAAACCGTACCGAGTTTTCGATATATCGTGCAACCCTACCCCCTACACTGTGGATGTCTTCAGGTGGCTAAGGAAATGGTAAATGTGCTCAAAGGGTATTTTAGAATAAGAAGGCAAAGAAATATGTTAGCTCAAACAGAATATTGCAGATTGGTAACTGAGAGGAGCTCAGACTGTGGCATTTTAAAATGAAAAAATAAATATTTTTCGCTTGCTGAGGTCTAATTCATTTTTACTTTGTAGGCAGCTGTCTGGCGCTGGTACGGCAGTCTGTAGAACAGGTGGACCTCTCTAAGGTCCTGCCTCTTGGACGACAGCACAGCTTACTTAATAGTTTGGAAGTTGTTCTTAAAGATTTAGGTCACTTGATCAGCCCGTTCTTGCCAGAGATGCTCCAGATTTTACTTTGCATGACAGCCTCCGTTTCTCATGTTCTTGAACAGAAAGAAAAGGTAAGCAAATTTCTTCCCCATGGCTTATTACTACATTCATTATAATTTTTAGAAGGCAGACATGTTTTAACCAAGCTCAGAGGTGAGTTCAATTGACATCTGTATACTGTAGTGCGATTACTTCTACGGAGTAAGCTCTGGAGAGGCATTGATTCAACAGGGAATGCTAGGAGATGTGAAGTCCTCTTCAGCCAAAAAAATTGAGGCTGCAGCTCTGAACTCTAATTCACATACAACCAATCTAATTGATCCTTTCATTTTCCAAAGTAGCTCTGAAAAATGGAAGGTATAATCTCATAGGTTGCTACGGGCAGCTAAGCCAGTTTCCCTTTGCGCCAGTTTTTATAAATCTCCCCTTTAATATTTTATGTGGGTTTCTAATTTAAGAAATCTTACACAAAAAATAGCATCAGTAAAATCAGTCCTGCTGGGAGACGAGGCCCACCCTCAAAACTGAAGCAAAATTTCTCATTTTTCTAAAAGAAAAAAAAAAAAAGATTTAAAGGGATTATCCGACCACTGAAATGGGCTGGGCCCCTCACGCACAATGTACTTACCTTGTTCCCTGGCACCCGTGTCTCTTCTGAAGCCCCTTCCCCCCTATCACCGCCTGACATTGGCTGTGTCTACTGCCAAACACCCCCCCTCCCCAAGCGAGATGTTTTTTCAGCGCGGGTGTCGGGTGTGCGGGTGCCGGGAAGCAAGGGAAGTACATTGTGTGTGAGAAGCCAGGGCATATGGGGGGCATTTCAGGGGTCAAATAACCCCTTTAAGGCAGGCTTCATCACTCACAATGCAGTTGGGCAAGAAACCTGCAATTCTCCCCAGTGTTCCCTGTGACAACTCTTACAGGATCCCAGCACAGGAAGCATTGTCATCTGGACCTACAGTTGACATGTGCTCTTCAATGATGTTGCAGACTGGTCAAGGTCATGTAACCTATTAAAACATAATGCATTAGTACAGCAAATCTCTGTGAAAACAGATATAGTGTACCCTGCTTTTTAGAGATGGAGGGAAAGGGTATATATTCAAATTATATAGGAATTTGACCCATAGTGGCAGCCTAAACTGAAGATGTATATGATTTATGGGTCCGCATTGAATCCGCACAAAGTCAGGTGAATGGGGCTTAAGTCTTCTTTTAGCGTCTGTCAGGATACTTTTTCTTTTTTTTGTTCCTTGTACAATATTTGGCACTTTTATGTTGATATATAGAGAGATTTGAGGTAGAGAATGCCAGCCGCAACCTGTTTATTGAATATTTTTTGACCATGGCAAGCCTTGATTCCATAAGAGTCTGTGACTAAGCCGTCTGGATTGTCTGTGTAGCCATTTACAAAATGATTGGCCAAACCAGAGACTACTGTCTGTCACTGCTTATGGAGCCGTCCGGCTGTATGGAGTGTGTGGAGCTTATCACAAAAATATCTTTGTGCGTCCATGTCCATGGAAACCTGTTTCTCAAAATTATTTGATTATGACTTTAGTCATTTCGTGTATCCAGCCTCTAAAACATCTCCGGATGTCAGCGTTTTTTTAGAATTTAAATGGACAAGTGTTTGTTTGTTTTTCCAGGTAATCACTTTAAAACTCCATGTTACTTGTTCACAGAACCTCTATAAACATTATTATAAAGAGCCTTACATTGAACAGCATGTAATGTCCATACTCAAAATGGTTTAACAGCAGGTTTTCAGAGTCAGTAACTCGTAGATATGTGCCTCGTATGCCAGGCAGTCATTTGTGGAGTTCATTTGTCGCTTCATTAGACAGCAAGGTGTGAAAAGTTCAAGAAGCTAAATGCCACAGGCTTCAATCTGGGTAATGATTATGTAACCGTCGAAAGCTAGATTAGGAAAAAGATGATTTGGTTAAATTTCCACTTGTAGAGCAGGGCTCTTACTGACCCTGAGGGTCCAGATACCAAGAAGGTTTAGATTTATGACATCTACGTAAGAACTTATTGACAGAGGTGCAGCTGAGCTGTTATAACGTTTAAGAGGTCAAGCACTTAGGCTACCTAAACTGAAGTACGAACTTATAAGACGTTTATAATTTCCTAACTCCTTCCTGTTCCTGCGGTTTTTCCATTTTCATTTTGACAACCTGCCATCTTGGAGCCATAACTTTATTTTTCTCTTCACATAGCCATATGAGGGATTCTTTTGTGCACAAGGACAAGATTTCCTTTTAGTGTCACCACGTCAACATTTAATATTGCATACAATATAGTGAGAGGCTGGAAAAAAAAATTCCAACTGGGATAGAATTAAGAAATAAGGAAAATAACAACAAACAGCAGGTGGCGCAATACAGATATATTTTATTGAATAACTCAGTGGCTGAACCAAAATTTTAATTGCATCCAATTACAAAAGTATTCAGATCCAGGTGCTTGTTTAAAAATGTAGATT
>ONZH01009311.1:0-26160 GCA_900303285.1 Rhinella marina | reverse complement strand
ACAGACACACAGTGCACACAGGTATGTCTGGGATGTGACATGTAATACAGACACACACAGTGCACACAGGTATGTCTGGGATGTGACATGTAATACAGACACACAGTGCACACACAGGTATGTCTGGGATGTGACATGTAATACAGACACACAGTGCACACAGGTATGTCTGGGATGTGACATGTAATACAGACACACAGTGCACACAGGTATGTCTGGGATGTGACATGTAATACAGACACACAGTGCACACAGGTATGTCTGGGATGTGACATGTAATACAGACACACAGTGCACACAGGTATGTCTGGGATGTGACATGTAATACAGACACACAGTGCACACAGGTATGTCTGGGATGTGACATGTAATACACACACACACACAGTGCACACAGGTATGTCTGGGATGTGACATGTAATACAGACAGACACACAGTGCACACAGGTATGTCTGGGATGTGACATGTAATACACACACAGTGCACACAGGTATGTCTGGGATGTGACATGTAATACAGACACACAGTGCACAACAGGTATGTCTGGGATGTGACATGTAATACAGACACACAGTGCACACAGGTATGTCTGGGATGTGACATGTAATACAGACACACAGTGCACACACAGGTATGTCTGGGATGTGACATGTAATACACACACACAGTGCACACAGGTATGTCTGGGATGTGACATGTAATACACACACAGTGCACACAGGTATGTCTGGGATGTGACATGTAATACAGACACACACAGTGCACACAGGTATGTCTGGGATGTGACATGTAATACAGACACACAGTGCACACAGGTATGTCTGGGATGTGACATGTAATACAGACACACAGTGCACACAGGTATGTCTGGGATGTGACATGTAATACAGACACACAGTGCACACAGGTATGTCTGGGATGTGACATGTAATACACACACAGTGCACACAGGTATGTCTGGGATGTGACATGTAATACAGACACAGTGCACACAGGTATGTCTGGATGTGACATGTAATACAGACACACACAGTGCACACAGGTATGTCTGGGATGTGACATGTAATACACACACAGTGCACACAGGTATGTCTGGGATGTGACATGTAATACACACACACAGTGCACACAGGTATATCTGTCTGGGATGTGACATGTAATACACACACACAGTGCACACAGGTATGTCTGGGATGTGACATGTAATACAGACACACAGTGCACACAGGTATGTCTGGGATGTGACATGTAATACAGACACACAGTGCACACAGGTATGTCTGGGATGTGACATGTAATACACACACAGTGCACACAGGTATGTCTGGGATGTGACATGACACAGTGCAACAGGTATGTCTGGGATGTGACATGTAATACACACACAGTGCACACAGGTATGTCTGGGATGTGACATGTAATACACACACAGTGCACACAGGTAATGACACACAGGTGTCTGGGATGTGACATGTAATACACACACAGTGCACACAGGTATGTCTGGGATGTGACATGTAAATACACACAGTGCACACAGGTATGTCTGGGATGTGACATGTAATACACACACACAGTGCACACAGGTATGTCTGGGATGTGACATGTAATACACACACAGTGCACACAGGTATGTCTGGGATGTGACATGTAATACACACACAGTGCACACAGGTATGTCTGGGATGTGACATGTATAATACAACACACAGTGCACACAGGTATGTCTGGGATGTGACATGTAATACACACACAGTGCACACAGGTATGTCTGGGATGTGACATGTAATACACACACAGTGCACACAGGTATGTCTGGGATGTGACATGTAATACACACACACAGTGCACACAGGTATGTCTGGGATGTGACATGTAAATACACACACAGTGCACACAGGTATGTCTGGATGTGACATGTAATACAGACACACAGTGCACACAGGTATGTCTGGGATGTGACATGTAATACACACACACAGTGCACACAGGTATGTCTGGGATGTGACATGTAATACAGACACACAGTGCACACAGGTATGTCTGGGATGTGACATGTAATACACACACAGTGCACACACAGGTATGTCTGGGATGTGACATGTAATACACACACAGTGCACACAGGTATGTCTGGGATGTGACATGTAATACACACACACAGTGCACACAGGTATGTCTGGGATGTGACATGTAATACAGACACAGTGCACACAGGTATGTCTGGATATGACAATAATACACACACAGTGCACACAGGTATGTCTGGATGTGACATGTAATACACACACAGTGCACACAGGTATGTCTGGGATGTGACATGTAAAACACACACAGTGCACAAGGTATGTCTGGGATGTGACATGTAATACAGACACACAGTGCACACAGGTATGTCTGGGATGTGACATGTAATACAGACACACAGTGCACACAGGTATGTCTGGGATGTGACATGTAATACACACACAGTGCACACAGGTATGTCTGGGATGTGACATGTAATACAGACACACAGTGCACACAGGTATGTCTGGGATGTGACATGTAATACAGACACACAAGTGCACACAGGTATGTCTGGGATGTGACATGTAATACAGACACACACAGTGCACACAGGTATGTCTGGGATGTGACATGTAATACACACACAGTGCACACAGGTATGTCTGGGATGTGACATGTAATACACACACAGTGCACACAGGTATGTCTGGGATGTGACATGTAACACACAGTGCACACATGTGACATGTACACATGCACACAGGTATGTCTGGGATGTGACATGTAATACACACACACAGTGCACACAGGTATGTCTGGGATGTGACATGTAATACACACACAGTGCACACAGGTATGTCTGGGATGTGACATGTAATACACACACACAGTGCACACAGGTATGTCTGGGATGTGACATGTAATACACACACAGTGCACACAGGTATGTCTGGGATGTGACATGTAATACACACACACAGTGCACACAGGTATGTCTGGGATGTGACATGTAATACACACACAGTGCACACAGGTATGTCTGGGATGTGACATGTAATACAGACACACAGTGCACACAGGTATGTCTGGGATGTGACATGTAATACACACACAGTGCACACAGGTATGTCTGGGATGTGACATGTAATACACACACAGTGCACACAGGTATGTCTGGGATGTGACATGTAATACAGACACACAGTGCACACACAGGTATGTCTGGGATGTGACATGTAATACACACACAGTGCACACAGGTATGTCTGGGATGTGACATGTAATACACACACAGTGCACACAGGTATGTCTGGGATGTGACATGTAATACACACACACAGTGCACACAGGTATGTCTGGGATGTGACATGTAATACACACACAGTGCACACAGGTATGTCTGGGATGTGACATGTAATACAGACACACAGTGCACACAGGTATGTCTGGGATGTGACATGTAATACAGACACAGTGCACACAGGTATGTCTGGGATGTGACATGTAATACACACACAGTGCACACAGGTATGTCTGGGATGTGACATGTAATACAGACACACAGTGCACACACAGGTATGTCTGGGATGTGACATGTAATACACACACAGTGCACACAGGTATGTCTGGGATGTGACATGTAATACACACACACAGTGCACACAGGTATGTCTGGGATGTGACATGTAATACACACACAGTGCACACAGGTATGTCTGGGATGTGACATGTAATACAGACACACAGTGCACACAGGTATGTCTGGGATGTGACATGTAATACAGACACACAGTGCACACAGGTATGTCTGGGATGTGACATGTAATACACACACACAGTGCACACAGGTATGTCTGGATGTGACATGTAATACACACACACAGTGCACACAGGTATGTCTGGGATGTGACATGTAATACACACACACAGTGCACACAGGTATGTCTGGGATGTGACATGTAATACACACACAGTGCACACACAGGTATGTCTGGGATGTGACATGTAATACAGACACACAGTGCACACAGGTATGTCTGGGATGTGACATGTAATACAGACACACAGTGCACACAGGTATGTCTGGGATGTGACATGTAATACACACACAGTGCACACAGGTATGTCTGGGATGTGACATGTAATACACACACAGTGAACACAGGTATGTCTGGGATGTGACATGTAATACACACACAGTGCACACAGGTATGTCTGGATGTGACATGTAATACACACACACAGTGCCACAAAGGTATGTCTGGGATGTGACATGTAATACACACACACAGTGCACACAGGTATGTCTGGATGTGACATGTAATACAGGACACAGTGCACACAGGTATGTCTGGGATGTGACATGTAATACAACACACAGTGGCAACCACAGGTATGTCTGGGATGTGACATGTAATACAGACACAGTGCACACAGGTATGTCTGGGATGTGAACATGTAATACACACAGTGCACACAGGTATGTCTGGATGTGACATGTAATACACACACACAGTGCACATAGGTTGTCTGGGATGTGACATGTAATACAGACACAGTGCACACAGGTATGTCTGGGATGGACAGGTAATACAACACAGTGCACACAGGTATGTCTGGGATGTGAACATGTAATACAGACCACAGTGCACACAGGTATGTCTGGGATGTGACATGTAATACACACACAGTGCACACAGGTATGTCTGGGATGTGACATGTAATACAGACACAGTGCACACAGGTATGTCTGGGATTGACATGTATTACAGACACACAGTGCACACAGGTATGTCTGGGATGTGACATGTAATACACACACACAGTGCACACAGTATGTCTGGGATGTGACATGTAATACACACACAGAGCACACAAGTTTGTCTGGGATATGACATGTAATACACACACACACACAGTGCACACAGGTATGTCTGGGATATGACATGTAATACACACACACAGTGCACACAGGTATGTCTGGGATGTGACATGTAATACACACACAGTGGCACACAGGTATGTTTGGGATGTGACATATAATACACACACAGTGCACACAGGTATGTCTGGGATGTGACATGTAATACACACACAGTGCACACAGGTATGTCTGGGATGTGACATGTAATACACACACAAGTGCACACAGGTATGTCTGGGATGTGACATGTAATACACACACAGTGCACACAGGTATGTCTGGGATGTGACATGTAATATACAACACAGTGCACACAGGTATGTCTGGGATGTGACATGTAATACACACACAGCGCACACAGGTATGTCTGGGATGTGACATGTAATACACACACAGTGCACACAGGTATGTCTGGGATGTGACATGTAATACACACACGTGCACACAGGTATGTCTGGGGATGTGACATGTAATACAGCACACAGTGCACACAGGTATGTCTGGGATGTGACATGTAATACACACACAGTGCACACAGGTATGTCTGGGATGTGACATGTAATACACACCACAGTGCACACAGGTATGTCTGGGATGTGACATGTAATACACACACAGTGCACACAGGTATGTCTGGGATGTGACATGTAATACACACACAGTGCACACAGGTATGTCTGGGATGTGACATGTAATACACACACAGTGCACACAGGTATGTCTGGGATGTGACATGTAATACACACACAGTGCACACAGGTATGTCTGGGATGTGACATGTAATACACACACAGTGCACACAGGTATGTCTGGATGTGACATGTAATACAGACACACAGTGCACACAGGTATGTCTGGGATGTGACATGTAATACAGACACACAGTGCACACAGGTATGTCTGGGATGTGACATGTAATACACACACACAGTGCACACAGGTATGTCTGGGATGTGACATGTAATACACACACCAGTGCACACAGGTATGTCTGGGAATGTGACATGTAATACACACACAGTGCACACAGGTATGTCTGGGATGTGACATGTAATATACACACAGTGCACACAGGTATGTCTGGGATGTGACATGTAATACACACACAGTGCACACAGGTATGTCTGGGATGTGACATGTAATATACACACAGTGCACACAGGTATGTCTGGGATGTGACATGTAATACACACACAGTGCACACAGGTATGTCTGGGATGTGACAGGTAATACAGACACAGTGCACACAGGTATGTCTGGGATGTGACATGTAATACAGATACAGTGCACACAGGTATGTCTGGGATGTGACATGTAATACAGACACACAGTGCACACAGGTATGTCTGGCATGTGACATGTAATACAGACACCAGTGCACACAGGTATGTCTGGATGTGACATGTAATACACACAACAGTGCACACAGGTATGTCTGGGATGTGACAGGTAATACAGACACAGTGCACACAGGTATGTCTGGGATGTGACATGTAATACAGACACCAGTGCACACAGGTATGTCTGGAGCGACATGTATACAGACACAGTGCACACATATGTCTGGATGGACATGTAATACAGACACAGTGCACACAGGTATGTCTGGGATGTGACATGTAATACACACAGTGCACACAGGTATGTCTGGGGATGTGACATGTAATTACACACACAGTGCCACATAGGTATGTCTGGGATGTGACATGTAATACAGACACACAGTGCACACAGGTATGTCTGGGATGTGACATGTAATACAGACACAGTACACACAGGTATGTCTGGGATGTGACATGTAATACACAACAGTGCACACAAAGGTATGTCTGGGATGTGACATGTAATACACACACAGTGCACACAGGTATGTCTGGGATGTGACATGTAATACAACACACAGTGCACACAGGTATGTCTGGGATGTGACATGTAATACACACACAGTGCACACAGGTATGTCTGGGATGTGACATGTAATACACACACAGTGCACACAGGTATGTCTGGGATGTGACATGTAATACACACACAGTGCACACAGGTATGTCTGGGATGTGACATGTAATACACACACAGTGCACACAGGTATGTCTGGGATGTGACATGTAATACAGACACAGTGCACACAGGTATGTCTGGGATGTGACATGTAATACAACACAGTGCACACAGGTATGTCTGGGATGTGACATGTAATACAGACACAGTGCACACAGGTATGTCTGGGATGTGACATGTAATACACACACAGTGCACACAGGTATGTCTGGGATGTGACATGTAATACACACACAGTGCACACAGGTATGTCTGGGATGTGACATGTAATACACACACAGTGCACACAGGTATGTCTGGATGTGACATGTATACAGACACAGTGCACACAGGTATGTTGGGATGTGACAGGTAATACAGACACAGTGCACACAGGTATGTCTGGGATGTGACATGTAATTACAGACACAGTGCACACAGGTATGTCTGGGATGTGACATGTAATACACACACAGTGCACACAGGTATGTCTGGGATGTGACATGTAATACAGACACAGTGCACACAGGTATGTCTGGGATGTGACATGTATACACACCACAGTGCACACAGGTATGTCTGGGATATGACATGTAATACACACACACAGTGCACCACAGGTATGTCTGGATGTGACATGTAATACACACACAGAGCACACAGGTTTGTCTGGGATTTGACATGTAATACAGACACAGTGCACACAGGTATGTCTGGGATGTGACATGTAATATACACACAGTGCACACAGGTATGTCTGGGATGTGACATGTAATACACCACACAGTGCACACAGGTATGTCTGGGATGTGACATGTAAATATACACACAGTGCACACAGGTATGTCTGGGATGTGACATGTAATACACACACAGTGCACACAGGTATGTCTGGGATGTGACATGTAATATACACACAGTGGCACACAGGTATGTCTGGGATGATGGACATGTAATACACACACAGTGCACACAGGTATGTCTGGGATGTGACATGTAATACACACACACAGTGCACACAGGTATGTTTGGGATGTGACATGTAATACACACACAGTGCACCACACAGTTATGTCTGGGATGTGACATGTAATACACACACACAGTGCACACAGGTATGTCTGGGATTGACATGTAATACAGACACACAGTGCACACAGGTATGTCTGGGATTGTGACATGTAATATACACACAGTGCACACAGGTATGTCTGTGATGTGACATGTAATACACACACAGGGCACCACAGGTATGTCTGGGATGTGACTAGTAATACACACACAGTGCTCACAGTATGTCTGGGATGTGACATGTAATACACACACAGTGCACATAGGTATGTCTGGGATGTGACATTGTAATACAGACACACAGTGCACACAGGTATGTATGGGATGTGACATGTAATACAGACACAGTACACACAGGTATGTCTGGATGTGACATGTAATACACACACAGTGCACACAGGTTATTGTCTGGGATGTGACATGTAATTACAGACACAGTGCACACAGGTATGTCTGGATGTGACATGTAATACACACACAGTGCACACAGGTATGTCTGGGATGTGACATGTAATTACAGACACACAGTGCACAACAGGTATGTCTGGGATGTGACATGTAATTACAGACACAGTACACACAGGTATGTCTGGGGATTGACATGTAATACACACACAGTGCACACAGGTATGTCTGGGATGTGACATGTAATACAGACACAGTGGCACACAGGTATGTCTGGGATGTGACATGTAATACACACACAGGTGCTCACAGTATGTCTGGGATGTGACATTACTACATACACACAGTGCACACAGTATGTCTGGGATGTGACTGTAATACAGACACAGTACACCACAGGTATGTCTGGGATGTGACATGTAATACAGACACAGTACACACAGTATGTCTGGGATGTGACATGTAATACACACACAGTGCACACAGGTATGTCTGGGATGAGACATGTAATACACACACAGTGCACACAGGTATGTCTGGGATGTGACATGTAATACAGACACAGTGCACACAGGTATTCTGGGATGTGACATGTAATACACACACAGTGCACACAGGTATGTCTGGGATGGACATGTAATACACACACAGTGCTCACAGGTATGTCTGGGATGTGACATGTAATACACACACAGTGCTCACAGGTATGTCTGGGATGTGACATGTAATACACACACAGTGCTCACAGGTATGTCTGGGATGTGACATGTAATACACACACAGTGCTCACATGTATGTCTGGGATGTGACATGTAATACACACACAGTGCTCACAGGTATGTCTGGGATGTGACATGTAATACAGACACAGTGCACACAGGTATGTCTGGGATGTGACATGTAATACAGACACACAGTGCACACAGTATGTCTGGGATGTGACATGTAATACACACACACAGTGCACACAGGTATGTCTGGGATGTGACATGTAATACACACACAGTGCACACAGGTATGTCTGGGATGTGACATGTAATACACACACAGTGCACACAGTATGTCTGGGATGTGACATGTAATACAGACACACAGTGCACACAGGTATGTCTGGGATGTGACATGTAATACAACACAGTACACACAGGTATGTCTGTGATGTGACATGTAATACACACAAACAGTGCACACAGGTATGTCTGGGATGTGACATGTAATACACACACAGTGCACACAGGGTATGTCTGGGATGTGACATGTAATACACACACAGTGCATACAGGTATGTCTGGGATGTGACATGTAATACACACACAGTGCACACAGGTATGTCTGGGATGTGACATGTAATACACACACAGTGCACACAGGTATGTCTGGGATGTGACATGTAATACACACACAGTGCACACAGGTATGTCTGGGATGTGACATGTAATACAGACACAGTGCACACAGGTATGTCTGGGATGTGACATGTAATACAGACACAGTGCACACAGGTATGTCTGGGATGTGACATGTAATACAGACACAGTGCACACAGGTATGTCTGGGATGTGACATGTAATACAGACACAGTGCACACAGGTATGTCTGGGATGTGACATGTAATACACACAGTGCACACAGGTATGTCTGGGATGTGACATGTAATACACACACACAGTGCACATAGGTATGTCTGGGATGTGACATGTAATACAGACACAGTGCACACAGGTATGTCTGGGATGTGACATGTAATACAGACACAGTGCACACAGGTATGTCTGGGATGTGACATGTAATACAGACACAGTGCACACAGGTATGTCTGGGATGTGACATGTAATACACACACAGTGCACACAGGTATGTCTGGGATGTGACATGTCATACACAGACACAGTGCACACAGGTAATGTCTGGGATTTGACATGTATTACAGACACACAGTGCACACAGTATGTCTGGGATGTGACATGTAATTACAACACACACAGTGCACACAGGTATGTCTGGGATGTGACATGTAATACACACAAAGAGCACACAGGTTTGTCTGGGATATGACATGTAATACACACACAGTACACACAGGTATGTCTGGGATGTGACATGTAATACAGACACCAGTACACACAGGTATGTCTGGGATGTGACATGTAAATCACACACACACAGTGCACACAGGTATGTCTGGGATGTGACATGTAATACACACACAGTGCACACAGTATGTCTGGGATGTGACATGTAATACACACACAGTGCACACAGGTATGTCTGGGATGTGACATGTAATATACACACAGTGCACACAGGTATGTCTGGGATGTGACATGTAATACACACACAGTTGCACACAGGTATGTCTGGGATGTGACATGTAATACACACAGTGCACACAGGTATGTCTGGGATGTGACATGTAATACACACACAGTGCACACAGGTATGTCTGGGATGTGACATGTAATACACACACACAGTGCACACAGGTATGTTTGGGATGTGACATGTAATACACACACAGTGCACACAGGTATGTCTGGATGTGACATGTAATACACACACACAGTGCACACAGGTATGTCTGGGATGTGACATGTAATACAGACACACAGTGCCACAGGTATGTCTGGGATGTGACATGTAATATACACACAGGCAAGGTATGTCTGGGATGTGACATGTAATATACACACAGTGCACAGGTATGTCTGGGATGTGACATGTAATATACACACAGTGCACACAGGTATGTCTGGGATGTGACATGCAATACACACACAGTGCACACAGGTATGTCTGGGATGTGACTAGTAATACACACACAGTGTCACAGGTATGCTGGGATGTGACATGTAATACACACACAGTGCACATAGGTATGTCTGGGATGTGACATGTAATACAGACACACAGTGCACACAGGTATGTCTGGGATTGACATGTAATACAGACACATACACACAGGTATGTCTGGGATGTGACATGTAATACACACACAGTGCACAACAGGTATGTCTGGGATGTGACATGTAATACAGACACAGCGTGCACACAGGTATGTCTGGGATGTGACATGTAATACACACACAGTGCACACAGGTATGTCTGGGATGTGACATGTAATACAGACACACAGTGCACACAGGTATGTCTGGGATGTGACATGTAATACAGACACAGTACACACAGGTATGTCTGGGATGTGACATGTAATACACACACAGTGCACACAGGTATGTCTGGATGTGACATGTAATACAGACACAGTGCACACAGGTATGTCTGGGATGTGACATGTAATACACACACAGTGCTCACAGGTATGTCTGGGATGTGACATGTAATACAGACACACAGTGCACACAGGTATGTCTGGGATGTGACATGTAATACAGACACAGTACACACAGGTATGTCTGGGATGTGACATGTAATTACACACACAGTGCACACAGGTATGTCTGGGATGTGACATGTAATACAGACACAGTACACACAGGTATGTCTGGGATGAGACATGTAATACACACACAGTGCACACAGGTATGTCTGGGATGTGACATGTAATACAGACACAGTGCACCACAGGTATGTCTGGGATGTGACATGTAATTACACACACAGTGCACACAGGTATGTCTGGGATGTGACATGTAATACACACACAGTGCTCACAGGTATGTCTGGGATGTGACATGTAATACACACACATGCTCACAGGTATGTCTGGGATGTGACATGTAATACACACACAGTGCTCACAGGTATGTCTGGGATGTGACATGTAATACACACACAGTGCTCACAGGTATGTCTGGATGTGACATGTAATACACACACAGTGCTCACAGGTATGTCTGGGATGTACATGTAATACAGACCACAGTGCACACAGGTATGTCTGGGATGTGACATGTAATACAGACACACAGTGCACACAGGTATGTCTGGGATGTGACATGTAATACAGACACACAGTGCACACAGGTATGTCTGGGATGTGACATGTAATACACACACAGTGCACACAGGTATGTCTGGGATGTGACATGTAATACACACACAGTGCACACAGGTATGTCTGGGATGTGTTTGCAATCTTCCGTGGGGCACTGCTGTTAGTTACATAGGTGAAAATGAGGTGACAGACTCCCTTTAACCCCTTCTCACCCAGCGCCGTACATGTACGGCGCTGCGGGACGTGAGTTGCCGCCCAGCGCCTTACTAGTACGGCGCGCTGATCGGGCAGGTGCAGGAGCTGCGCCAGCCCGATCAGCTGCGGGGGACCGGCTGTGCCCAGTAGCCGGACCCCTGCTGCGTATGCCCGCATCGGTGTTTTCACCGATGCGGGCGTATTAGCCCTCGATGTGCCGTGGTCAGCGCTGACCGCGGCACATGCGATGCGGGTGGGAGGAAGGGGGGTCCATGGGGGCCCCACGCTGCTGTGACGGGGACCTGATGGCCTCAATAGCAGCCCGATGCCTTCCTTAGGCATCGTGGCTGCTATCCCTGCCTGCCTGTGCGATCCAGCCCCCTGTATTACATTGAGTAATACACTTACAGCCAATGCATTACAATTCAGAAGTATTGTACTGCATTGTAAAGGGGATCAGACCCCCAAAAGTTAAATAAAGTGGAAAAAAAAGTGAAAAAAAATAAAGTTTTACAAAAAAATAAAAGTTTCAGGGAAAAAAAAAGTACACTTTTCCCACAATAAAGTTAAAAAAAAATGTAAAAAAAAGGGGAAAAAGAAAAGCATACATATTAGGTATCGCCGTGTCTGTATCGACCAGCTCTATAAAAATATCACATCATCCACCCCGCCAGGTGAACGCAGTAAAAACAAAAAAAACAGAGCCATTTTTTAATCACCTTCCCTCACAAAAAGTATAATGGCAGGCGATCAAACAGGCGTATTTAACCCAAAATGGTACTAATCAAACCGTCATCTTGCCCCGCAAAAATGAGACCCTACCTGAGACAATCGCCCAAAAAATAAAAAAAATATGGCTCTCTGAAAATGGCAACACAAAAAAAGATTTTATTCTGTTCAAAAATAAATCTAATGTGTAAAACTTTTCAAAAATAAAAAAGTTAGACATATTTGGTATCGCCACGTCCGTAACAACCTGCCCTATAAAAATATTACATGAGATGACCCCCCAGGTGAATACTGCAAAAAATAAAAATAAAAAACTATGCCCCGGTGCTCCCGGCTCTTCCTGGGCCATTGACATTACGTTCGTTGGTCACATAGCCTCGTAAAAGCTTAGTCCTATGGATGGGGTTGAACTGCAATACCAGGCACTGCCACTATCCAATTGACGGCTCTGTGCTTGGTAAACTGCAAGGAGGCCGCAGAGCTTCAAACAGTTGATCGCAGGGGTTTTTTGCTCACAGGGGTTTTTTGCCTTTCTCTGGATCAACTTATAGGAAAACAGGTCGAACTGGATGGACAGATGTCTTTTTTCGGCCTTATAAACTATGTTACTATGTGACTATGCTGAGGGTGCCAGGAGTCAGATCCCCATCGATCAAATACTGATCACCTTTCCATAGGTCATCAGTATAAAATACTCAGAAAACATCTGTAAATCAGCCCATCTCTGATGGCTATAAACAGCGACAGTCCTATTGTCTTCTTTACAATTCGGAGAGACGTGTTAATTATCTCATGTGGTAGACCTAATTACTGAGCGCTGATCTGAATCTTCATCTACTATAATGAAATAATAAGTGCTGGAGGTACCGTCATTACTCGCCTGTTCTTTACGTTTGTCGGGAATGTCTATCATTGGCCCATCGCGAGACACAATTCATTTTAGTCTTTTTGTTGAGATGTAACTGGCAGCTGCGGATGAGCTTAATGAAGTGTTTGCTTTGATTAACAATTGTCCTGCGGAGCATCTGCTAATAACAATGAGACGTACGAACGTTGAAGACGTACAGCGCTCTAACAAGGCGTGCGGAGTATTTGATGTGTGTACAGGGAGATGTACTCAAAGAGGAACGCCATAAAGAAACCTAACTATAAGGCCAGCTCATACGAGGGTTCCTCCTCAGAGAATAGGTGGATATGCCTTCAGATGTGTCCTTCCTTACCTTTCCTAAAGGCTCAGCATATCCAGAGATGGGTGGAGTGAGATGCTTTAAAAAAAAACACGATTTCATGGTACTCTGTCAGGAGTTGTTTATGCTGTAGGTGTCTATTGGTAGCCACCCAGTGGTTGTTTTGTGCATTTCAGCCTGTTGGGGATTTTGGTAGCACGTTGCCATATTGTATTGAATTTCTATTGTGAGAGATTAAAGTTCTTAGTGAAATTTACAGAAAGGTAAGCGCGGACTAGAGATGATCAAATTCCGTAAAGGGGATGTCCGAGTTCAGAGATGAACCTGCACATATCCCCATCTTCACCCCTCTGGCCTCTCTGATATGCTCCGATGCTCTCCTTTGTGCTGAGCTCAATCTTGCAGGGCAAAGGCTTTTTTAGTAGATCCAGTGACGTCACCGGCACTAATGGGCAGGCTTTAGCACTGCCCTAACCTGTAAAATGGCTAGGGCTGGCCTAAAGCCTGCCCATCAGAGTCGGTGACGTCACCGGGAACACTGCTGGACAGAAGCCTCCACCTAGCAGTGTGCCATTGTAAACGATACAGCACAGACGCTCATATCATGAGGGCTGGAGGGGTGAAGATGGGAATATATGCAGGATCTGAACCCAGAAAACCCCTTTAAAAGCTGATTCAGGTCAAATTTGGCTGAATCAACAATCTGACTCGATTTGGGTCTGAAGAAATGTGACCGTATTCAAACATCTACTGATTGCCTGGAAAGGTCTCTCTCTCTCTGTCTCCATCTCTCTCTCCCTCATTTATCTAGCTCTGTACCAACTATTGGTTGAGTTCAAAGTTTATAATAGAATTGTGGTGCAATTTTGGTGCAAAATGTTGCATTTTAGGCCATGCTCCCTGTTCTGCAAAACCACACCTAATTATTTCTTGTGACTTAGATGCACCAGATTGTGACACATTTTGAGGCACTTTATGCCATAATGTAGGTGCAATAACATTGGCAAATAGGGATCCTCGGGATTGTCGTCCCGATGGCCACACACCATGTACTCCTCCAGCCTGATTGGATTCCGGCATTACTAAGCTCTCATGATGACACATATAGACTGGTGCCATAATATAGCTCTACACAAGCTACAGAATGGCTGCATACATGAGCCCTTATGACTCTCAGGGGGCAAAGGCAAATTACAAAATGTATTGGTGAATAAGAGCAAGCAAAGTAACTATGGTTAGCCATGAGGAGGTCGTCCTGGCTGGCTCGCCAGATTTGCCTATTTGCATATTTCACCAGTCCATAGAATACAGTGAATCAATGTGTCTTTTATTCTTCCAAAATTCATCAAAATCAAATCTCAAATACAATAGTCGGCAAAATGTAACTCCAATCCAGGAAACAATCATGTCCACCCTTTATCTCCTGCACTGCTCGATATTCAGCAATGCATTTCAAGGTAACGTAAATTCTAGGTGAGGATAGAGTTGCCTTTAATAAAGGATAGACATACTGTATTTCATAGGAGAAGAGACTGTGTTGCCATGGTAACTGCTGGTTTTGATGTTCGTTGCCCATATGAGCAGTATGTGTAAAGTATACGTCCTTCATTCAAACATATATAATATTTTGTACCTCCACGGACCTAAGCAACAAAATCCACCGTATGTCCACCGGGGAGCAGTCTTTGTTGCAAGCCTTTCTCGGCACACATTAAAACAGAAGAGGCAGCTCCCTTGGAGTCGCTGTCTGCTTACACTGCTTGTCTGCAAGCCGGATAATAAGTTTTCGATAACAATCGACATACCTGAGACCTTTCTGCCTGGTAAATGAATTTGTGAAGAGCTGTAAATGGTCAAGATGCAGTAAACCCATGCGGAATGTCAATGTCTTAACCGCTTCAGTCCCAAAACTTTCCATGGAGGCGGCTGCATCAATTCTGGAGAAGCTTTGTACGGTGATTGTAATTTAGCCACACCACATGGAGAACGTCTCCAGATCGCATTCTTAAATAATTAACGTGTTTGTTTGATTTATCAAAAGTTCTATTTCATAAAATATCAGCAAAACCCCAAATGAATGCACCAGCGGCAGACATCCCTCTGCCCAAGGAGATGGGGGACCCTACAGTAAGGCTGGCCACGTGACTTAGATAGCTGAGGGCCAAACGCTTGTACAACTGAAACCTATTCCCCCTCATACACCTGTGTGCATGTGTTCTCGATAGAGGAGTAAAAATCCAACAGCCCCTGAGAACACCTTCACCTCTGAGTCACTGCACATCTCTAAAGAGTGTACATTCATAACAGGATCCCTTTAAGAACCAGAACTACTAAATGTGTGTGCCAGGGCGGCATAAGTAAAACACTTCCAGACATGACTACCTGAGGTGAGGTCATTGCCTTCATCTCAGCATCTTCTACACATCTAGTTTTAGGTCATCTATTCATCTTGGACTCCCTACACTGACCTACAATCGACCTTCAGCACTGATCATGGCGGTTCACCGCTAGTTACATTTGCTCTTCTGGGTTGGAGAGATCAGAAGAAAATGTGCAGAGAGTAATACATGAGATACTATGTAACTACACAGATGTATTGTGCTTCAGTTTAACAAAACGCTTTACATCCTGTAGTTGGCTCTATACCATCGATGGGACCCCACTGTACAATGATTGTCATCATGGTAACCCTTATGTCCTCTGTGACCTTTCCACCATTCTCTGACTTCTTCATTCTTTTTTATTTTCATTTTTCTTTCCATCATCTACAAAGTTCATTGAAGAGGTTTTCCTGCCCTTATAAATGATCATGTAAATAGGATTTGTCATCACTTACTGATCGGAGGCGATCTGACTTCTAGGAACCCCAATGATCCTCAGAATAAAGGGGTCAAAGCATCAGTGATACATCTTCTTCACAGATTTCTTCTGTACAGCAGTGGTCCTGTCCTCCCAGAATAAACTTTGGTGGCAGTGGAACCCACAAAAACTGCTCTTTCTGCTACCTTATATTTACACCCTGTGTAGTGAGGTATTTTAGTGCTTTCTGTAGTTCTGTAGTGTAGTTGTTTAGTAATACCAGATACCTGGCCGCATTCCTGAGGTCTGAAGTAACTGTATATGCATACCGCACACTGAAGACCTTTAGTAGGGTGTAGGATGGGCCAGGAAGCTAGAAAACATCTATCTATGGAACCTATAGATTAGTTCATTGAAGACATCATCATGGTAAGATGTGTCTTGCTGCCACCATCTCTTTCTGTATCACATGGGTGTTAGCAGGGGTGGACTGGGAACTTAAAGTGGCCCTGGAAAAAATACTAGTCGGGTCCAAATTGATGGAAGGCAGGGCCAGCAATAACATATTGTGGCACATTATACCACCCCAACAGAGCCAAATACTACAGTCCATCACAAAATACTACCAGCAGCACAAAATACATCCCCAAAAACTTCCACTAGCTGGCCGTGAGGACAGCCCAGGCGGCCCACTGGGGCAATTTCCCTGTAAGGTCTATGGCCAATCCACCCCTGGGTGTTAGCCAGGAGCCATGTTGGGAACTGATCTATGGGGAAATGGCTCATTTGTCTATGGCTTTGGTAACTGTTAATTTGCTCTGTATGTTATCTTTTTCTTATATTTTTATCATAGTTTATTAAACTTTTTGTGCACCTAAGCCATGTTAAGCCTATTTATTCCCGGATCTAAGAATTCACGGTAATACACACCCATGGCACTGGGTAACTTGCTGATGTCAGAACAGAACACACAAAAAATGCTCTTAAAATTTTTTGGCTCTGCTAATTAAAGGTATGAAAATATCTACTTACCAGTAATTCTTCTGAACAGCATTGCTTATTGACATGCTCAACTCGTTTCCATCCCATCCTGGGCTCTTCGTCAGGTACAATACACAACACGCTGGTCTGGTCTGTGTGTTATTCCATGAGTCCTGAGGCTTCCGCTAAGTAACATCTCAAAGTTAAGATAGTGGCAAAACTGCATCCATAAATCTCAAATTGTAAGACACATGAAGCCCACCTCATTCTGCCCCGAATTATATTGAACCGCCACTTTTGTTGGCTTGAAAACTGCCCAGCGATCTGAAATCCCTAAATCTTATAATCAGAACTCTTCCTGTATCAAAGGGTTTTTCCAAGCCAATAATGCGATGACTAGCCCCCTGAAAGTATCTATATGGACCCCTCAAAATCAGGTTGATTCCCACTGATCTGTAAACTACCAATACAGGGGGAAAAAAAATCCTTAAAGGGGTTTTCCGGGAGTTAACTACTGATGACCTGTCCTCAAGATAGGTCATCAATATCTGAACGGTGGGGGTCCGACACCCGGGACCCCTGCCGATCAGCTGTTTGAGAAGGCGCCGGTGCTCCCGTGAGCACCACGGACTTCTCTTAGTTTTTCCTACCACGTGGCTAGAGATGAGCGAATCATTCAAAAAATTATTCGCCGAACATTCGCCGAACTTTTCCTAAAATTCGTATATTCGACGAATAGATTCGTTGTATTTGCGTACAAAATATACGTTATTATGTGCTATTAGCGAACATTCACTCACTAATAACAAACGTTCATTTACAAAATGTACGCAACTTCTTAGAAGACGTACGCATGAGCGTACAAATAGCTTACGAATCTCAGCGTACTATTGTCTAAGCGATTACGTAATACGCAGGCACGTACAAGGAGAGGCCGCGGCGTGCACTCCTCAGAGGCAGAGCGAATATTCGAGACATATATATGGTAAAGTGCAAATACATTATTATAGGTATAATATAAAAATGTTAAATATCACCTACCTAGTCTGCTCACCGACACGTTTAAGTCTCTTTTCTTCTGACGCTTGTCATAGAACTGGAACAGAGTCCCAAACTCAGTCGCAATTTGTAATCCACATAGGTAAAATTGTAATCCAAATGGGTAAAAAAAAAAAGCAGCAAAGGTTCCTTAAAAAACCCTCTTTCAAGGGGCTCCCAAGCACAACCACTATACAATGTACGGCTCTGTGCTTGGTAAGCTGCGAGAAGACAGTAGCACTCACAGGAGCGTTGGTACCTTCTCAAATAGCTGATCGGCAAGGGTCCCGAGTGTCGGCCCCCCACGATCAGATACTGATTACCTATCCTGAGGATAGGTCATCGGTAGGTAACTCCGGAAAAACTCCTTTAAGACTACAACTACAACAGACTATAACAATTATTATTATTATTATTATTATTATTATTATTATTATTAGTTTATTTTGTAATTTGACTTATTGTTTAAGTTTCTCAATGAAAAAAGTTTAAAAAAAAAATCGGTCGATCTCCGTTGCAAACCCTGGCCATATTTGTATTTTCCTGTGTAGATAGAGAGTGTGCAGTATTACTCCTTGATACAAACACTGCAGTGATTTTCTGGGTAGCGTCAGGTATTTGTGCAGAGTCCTGATTATCCCAACGTGGTCACGTCCGTGACTGATGAATATGAAAACATCTGTCTGCTGAATTATCAGGGAATCGGCACAGAGGGCGCACACCGTGTGGCTTCAGGTCCTAATTTCCCTGCGCTGCTGTTCTGAATGATAAGCTGAAGACTTTTTACAGCTGAATATTATGACCAAAGCGCTCAACGGAAAAAAAGACAAAGCAAATGCCCCCAGCGCTTTCTGCATCTCTAAGCAGTTATTTGCATAATACCAAGTAATTTGCTGAATATTTTAAAAAATAAACTTCATTTTTCAATCTCTGCATCCTGGAGACGTATTTCTTTGGGTTTTGGAAACTCAGTTTGAATTGTCGAAATGGAAAAGGGCATGCCATCGGGAACCAAATTTATATACATCATAGTGCTATATTATGCTGTTATGGGGCCAAAAAGGTGCAGTCCAAGTTGCTTTAGCCCAATATTTTAATAAGTAATGACCTGTTACATGTGCGCTTGGCAGATGAAGACAACTGTGTTGGTCCCATGTTCATATGTGGCTGCATTCCTGAGAAAAATTATGTTTTAATATATGCAAATGAGCCTCTAGGAGAAACGGGGGCATTACCATTACACCTAGAGGCTCTGCTCTCTTTGAAGCTGCTGCACATTCTGCACTTTGATTGACAGGACCAGGCAGTGTAAACGACATCACATCTGGCCCACACAGAGTGCGGAAGGTACAGCAGTTGCAGATAGAGCAGAGCCTCTAGGTGTAATGGTAACGCCCCCATTGCTCCTAGACTTTCATTTGCATATATTAACACATCCTTTTTCTCAGCAATGTGGGCACATATAACATGGGACCAACACAGATGTCTTCAGCTGACAAGAGCACATGTAACATGTCAGCCGGTGTCAGAGGAACAAATTGTCTCAGTGTGGCTCACTGCCTTGCCGTGTAAGCTGCCTGCCTGCGCTCTTGCTTACTGGACGTGGTTGACATCTGCCATATGAGCTCGTTGCTTGAGTTCTTCATGCTGGCTGCAGTCTTCTGTGGATGGTGTGAACAGTGCCCTGTGACTTGTACGCTCTCGTTGTTCATTTAGGTGTAATGTATCTGAACATCAGGTGGTCCGCTGACCTAATTACTCTGCAATATAGTTATTTCTTGATCCTGATTATGTGTCTTTGATCTAGTTTATTTGTGACTTCAATTAGTGTCTGTTTGGTATGCTTGGGTTTGGCTGGGTTAACAGGTCCATGCGATTCTAACTGCGGGTGCTTGGATAAGAACCCTGCACTTAGCCAGCGTAGGGACTGTCGACCAGTTGAGGACACTCATTTAGAGACAGAAGGTAGGCACACTGGACAGGGTAAACTAAGTCTGCACCGTTTCCCTTCCTTTATGTCCTGTTTGATTCAAAGTCTGTTCTGTATCTGTCTTGTTTTGTTTGTGAACACATGGGATATATTCAGTGGTTCTCCTAACATCTGACGGGTGCCCTATAATTTAGCCAAATAATGGTAGGTCCTTATTGTGAGGAAGGTCCCAAGTAAAGTTATCAATGATTTTCCCAATGTTGAAATCCTCAGTAGTAAGCTGTAATCTCGGTACAAATAAGCAAATATTAATTCCACTGCAGAACCTGCACAGGACAATATAGGCATTAACTGCTTTTATTGAATTTAATAAATAGTAAGCATAAAAAATAGACTTCCAGGGACGTCGAAATATGAAAGATGTGTAAAATTATTCTTCATTAGTAGATGAAGATGTTTATTTAACTAATATAACACTGCCCCTATGTACAAGAATATAACTACTATAATACTGCTCCTATGTACAAGAATATAACTACTATAATACTGCTTCCTATGTACAAGAATATAACTACTATAATACTGCTCCTATGTACAAGAATATAACTACTATAATACTGCTCCTATGTACAAGAATATAACTACTATAATACTGCTCCTATGTACAAGAATATAACTACTATAATACTGCTCTTATGTACAAGAATATAACTACATAATACTGCTCCTATGTACAAATATAACTACTATAATACTGCTCACTATGTACAAGAAAATAACTACTATAATACTGCTCCTATGTACAAGAAATAACTAACTTATAATAATGCTCCTATGTACAAGAATATACTACTATAATACTGTTCCTATGTACAAGAATATAACTACTATAATACTGCTCCTATGTACAAGAATATAACTACTATAATACTGTTCCTATGTACAAGAATATAACTACTATAATACTGCTCCTATGTACAAGAATATAAACTACTATAATACTGCTCTATGTAACAAGAATATAACTACTATAATACTGCTCCTATGTACAGAATATAACTACTATAATACTGCTCCTATGTACAAGAATATAACTACTATAATACTGCTCTATGTACAAGCAATATAACTACTATAATACTAATCCTCCTATGTACAAGAATATAACTACTATAATACTGCTCCTATGTAACAAGAATATAACTACTAAAAATACTGCTCCTATGTACAAAAATATAACTAACTACTATAATAATCCTCCTATGTCAAGAATATAACTACTATAATACTATGCTCCTATGTACAAGAATATAACTACTATAATACTGATTACCTCCTATGTACAAGAATATAACTACTACTATAATACTGCTCCTATGTACAAGAATATATACTACTATAATACTGCTCCTATGTACAAGAATATAACTACTATAATACTGCTCCTATGTACAAGAATATACTACTATAATAATTGCTCCTATGTACAAGAATATAACTACTATAATACTGCTCCTATGTACAAGATATAACTACTATAATACCTGGCTCCTATGTACAAGAATATAACTAACTACTATAAATACTGCTCCCTATGATACAAGAACTATACTACTAACTACTAATATATATATGCTCCTATGAATATAACTACAAGAATATATATACTATAATACTATAATACTACTCCTATGTACAAGAATATAACTACTATAATACTGCTCCTATGTATGCTCCTATGTACAAGAATATAATATAAACTACTATAATACTGCTACCTATGCTATAAGATATATAACTACTATAATACTGCTCCTAATACTGCTCCTATGTAAAGAATATAAACTACTATAATACTGCACCTATGTACAAGAATATAACTACTATAATACTGCTCCTATGTACAAGAATATAACTACTATAATACTGCTCCTATGTACAAGAATATAACTACTATAATACTGCTCCTATGTACAAGAATAATAACTTACTAATATGTCCTATGTACAAGAATATAACTACTATAATACTGCTCCTATGTACAAGAATATAAACTACTATAATATACTGCTCCTATGTACAAGAATATACACTACTATAATACTGCTCCTATGTAGAGAATATAATACTATAATACTCCTATGTACAAGAATATAACTACTATAATACTGCTCCTATGTACAAGAATATAACTACTATAATACTATATGCTCCTATGTACAAGAATATAAACTACTATAATACTACTCCTATGTCCAAGATATTACTACTATAATACTGATGTAAAGAATATAACTACTATAATACTGCTCCTATGTAAAGATATAACTACTATAATACTGCTTCCTATGTACAAGAATATAACTACTATAATACTGCTATGTAAAGAATATAACTACTATAATACAAAGAATATAACTACTGATCCTATGTACAAGAATATAACTACTATATACTGTCCTATGTACAAGAATATAACTACTATAATACTGCTCCTATGTACAAGAATATAACTACTATAATACTGCTCCTATGTAAAGAATATAACTACTATAATACTGCTCCTATGTACAAGAATATAACTACTATAATACTGCTCCTATGTACAAGATTAACTACTATAATACTGCTCAGAATATAACACTATGTACAAATATAACTACTATAATACTGCTCCTATGTAGAAGAATATAACTATAATAATATGCTCCTATGTACAAAATATACTACTATAATACCACCTATGTACAAGAATATAAACTACTATAATTACTATGTATACTTATATATCTATGTACAAGAATATAAACTACTATAATACTGCTCCTATGTACAGAGAATATAACTACTATAATATGCTCCTATGTACAAGAATATAAAATATAACTACTAGTAACTATAATATGTATATATATACTATAAATACTGCTCCTAGTACAAGAAATAACTACTATAATACTATGGCTCCTATGTACAAGAATATAACTACTATAATACTGCTCCTATGTACAAGAATATAACTACTATAATACTGTCTATGTACAAGAAATATAACTACTATAATACCTCCTATGTACAAATATAACTATAATAAACTACTATAACTACTAATAATACTGCTCCTATGTACAAGAATATAACTACTATAATACTGCTCCTATGTACAAGAATATAACTACTATAATACTGCTCCCTATGTACAAGAATATAATACTATAAATATGCCTCCTATGAACAAGAATATAACTATGTACTATAAATACTACTTATACAAGAATATAACTACAATGAATATAACTACTATAATACACAGATATAACTACTATAATACTGCTCCTATGTACAAGAATATAACTACTATAATACTGCTCTATGTACAAGAATATAACTACTATAATACTGCTCGCTATGGTACAAGAATATAACTACTATAATACTGCTCCTATGTACAAGAATATAATACTATAATACTAACTACTACTGTACAAGAATATAACTACTATAATACTATGTACCTATGTATAAGATATAACTACTATAATACTGCTCCTATGTACCTATATACTGCTCCTATGTACAGAGAATATAACTACTATAATACTGCTCTATGTACAAGAATATAATACTATAAATACTGCTCCTATGTAGGGATATAACTACTATAATACTGGCTCATATGTACAAGAATATATAACTACTATATACTGGTCTATGTACAAGAATATACTACTAAATATACCACTATGTAACAAGAATATAACTATATAATACTGCTCCTGCTCCTATGTAAAGAATATACTACTATAATACTACTCCTATGTACAAGAATATAACTACTATAATATGCTCCTATGTACAAGATATAATACTATAATACTGCTCCTATGTACAAGAATATAATACTATAATACTGCTCCTATGTACAAGAATATAACTACTATAATACTGCTCTACTAATACTAACAAGAATATTACTATAATACTCTCCTATGTACAAGAATATAACTATAACTACTATATGTACCCCTAATGTACAAGAATATAAACTACTAATAAATACTACTCCTATGTACAAGAATATAACTACTATAATACTGCTCCTATGTACAAGCTCCTATATAACTACTATAATACTGCCAAGCTATGTACAAGAATATAACTACTACTATGTACAAAATATAACATACATATACTGCTCTCTATGTACAAGAATATAACTACTATAATACTGCTCCTATGTACAAGAATATAACTACTATATAAGTACTATAATACTATAATACTATAACTCCTATGTCAAGAATATAACTACTATAATACTGCTCCTATACAAGAATATACTACTATAATACTGCCTTCTATGTACTAGAATTAACTACTATAATACCTCCTATGTACAAGAATGTAACTATATAATATGCTCCTATGTACAAGAAAATAACTACTATAATATATGTACAAGAATAAACTACTATAATCTATATGTACAAGAATATAACTACTATAATACTCCTCCTATGTACAGCTCCTATGTGCCACAAGAATTACAATACTATGTACTATATACTGCTCTATGTACAATGAATATAACTACTATAATACTGCTCCTATGTACAAGAATATAAACTACTATAAACTGCTCCTATGTACAAGAATATAAACTACTATAATACTGCTCCTATGTACAGAATATAACTACTATAAATGCTCTATGTACAAGAATATAACTCTATAATACTGCTCCTATGTACAAGAATATAACTACTAAAACTGCTCCTATGTACAAGAATATAACTCTATAATACTGCTCCTATGTACAAGAATAACTACTATAATACTGCTCCTATGTACAAGAATATAATACATAATACTGTTCTATGTACAATAATATAACTA
>ONZH01009310.1:0-34828 GCA_900303285.1 Rhinella marina | reverse complement strand
TCACACAGGATAGGATTAGATACACAGCTCATTAGACAGTATCACACAGGATATGATTAGATACACAGCTCAGCAGACAGTATCACACAGGATAGGATTAGATACACAGCCCAGCAGACAGTATCACACAGGATAAGAATAGATACACAGCCCAGCAGACAGTATCACACAGGATAGGATTAGATACACAGCTCATTAGACAGTATCACACAGGATAGGATTAGATACACAGCTCATTAGACAGTATCACACAGGATAGGATTAGATACACAGCTCATCAGACAGTATCACACAGGATAGGATTAGATACACAGCTCATTAGACAGTATCACACAGGATAGGATTAGATACACGGCTCATTAGACAGTATCACACAGGATAGGATTAGATACATGGCTCAGCAGAAAGTATCACACAGGATAGGAATAGATACACAGCTCTGCAGGAGGTATCACACAGGAGAGGATTAGATATACAGCTCAGCAGACAGTATCACACAGGATAGGATTAGATACACAGCTCATTAGACAGTATCACACAGGATAGGATTAGATACACAGCTCATTAGACAGTATCACACAGGATAGGATTAGATACACAGCTCAGCAGACAGTATCACACAGGATAGGATTAGATACACAGCTCATTAGACAGTATCACACAGGATAGGATTAGATACACAGCTCATTAGACAGTATCACACAGGATAGGATTAGATACACAGCTCAGCAGAAAGGCAATACCACTGGCATGTAACATTCTGTATCACTTCTTTGTATCGCTTTTCATGTTATCCATGGAAGAGTAAAGGGCAGCCCTAGATCCATGCTGTGGTTCTGGACTACAGCTGCCCGATGGTAATTCATTAGGATTGGGAGACGTTGTAAATAAAAATGGTGCAATTGTTATTTTCTGCATTAAACCCATAATTAAAGTTTGTTCAAATTAAACCCTGAATCAGGAGTACTCTAGTATTTTTTCTAAAGGTCCACAGACCTGGCTCTGCCAAAATAATTTAAAAAATGTAAGGGGGACAAAACCAGTGGCACCAGTGATCTGTGGAACGTTTGTTTTGTTTTTTTCTAAAACTAAGCTCTTAACTGGTAATCAGGCCTCATCCACAAGACAGGGAAATACATGAGCACCTCCCCCGCCTCTCTTATCTGAGCAGTGGCTGAGTGTACAGTATGTTCACAAAGGAAAGCTCCTTATCTCTATCTGTATCACACTCTATAAAGATACAACAATAGCTTCAAGACAGTATCACACCTAATAGAGTTAGATACACAGGTCAGCAGAAAACTATTACACAAGGTAGGATTAGATACACAGCTCAGCAGACAGTATCACACCTTATAGAATTAGATACACAGCTCAGCAGACAGTATCACACTCTATACACATACATCTAATCGCTTCATAGACAGTATCACACAGGATAGGATTAGATACACAGCTCAGCAGACAGTATCACACAGGATAGGATTAGATACACAGCGAAGCAGACAGTATCACACAGGATAAGATTAGATACACAGCTCAGCAGACAGTATCACACAGGATAGGATTAGATACACAGCTCAGCAGACAGTATCACACAGGATAGGATTAGATACACAGCTCAGCAGACAGTATCACACAGGATAGGAATAGATACACAGTTCAGCAGACAGTATCACACATTATAGGATTAGATACACAGCTCAGCAGACAGTATCACACATTATAGGATTAGATACACAGCTCAGCAGACAGTATCACACATTATAGGATTAGATACGCAGTTTAGCAGACACTGTCACCCAGAATAGGATTAGATACACAGTTCAGCAGACAGTATCACTCAGGATAGGATTAAATACACAACTCTGCAAACTGTATCACACATGATAGGATTAGATACACAGCTTAGCAGACGCTGTCGCCAAGAATAGGATTAGATACAGAGTTCAGCAAACATTATCACACATGATAGAATTAGATACACGGATACGCAGACAGTATCACACATGACAGGATTAGATACACAACTCTGCAAACAGTATCACACATGATAGGATTAGATACGCAGTTTAGCAGACACTGTCACCCAGAATAGATTAGATACTCAATTAAGCAGAGAGTATCACACATGATAGGATTAGATACACAACTTAGCAGGCAGTATCATACACAATAGGTTTAGATACGCAACTCTGCAGATAGTATCACACATGAAAGGATTGGATACACAACTCTGCAAACTGTATCACACATGATAGGATTAGATACAGTTTAGCAGACGCTGTCGCCCAGAATAGGATTAGATACACAGTTCAGCAGACAGTATCATACATGATAGGATTAGATACACAATTTAGCAGATGCTGTCACCCAGAATAGGATTAGATACACAACTCTGCAAACAGTATCACACATGATAGGATTAGATACCCATCTTAGCAGACAGTATCACACATGATAGGATTAGATACACAGTTTAGCAGACACTGTCACCCAGAATAGGATTAGATACATAGTTCAGCAGACAATAGGTTTAGATACGCAACTCTGCAGATAGTATCACACATGAAAGGATTGGATAGACAACTCTGCAAACAGTATCACACATAATAGGATTGGATACACAACTCTACAAACAGTATCACACATGATAGGATTAGATACACAGTTTAGCAGACACTGTCACCCAGAATAGGATTAGATACATAGTTCAGCAGACAATAGGTTTAGATACGCAACTCTGCAGATAGTATCACACATGAAAGGATTGGATAGACAACTCTGCAAACAGAATCACACATTATAGGATTAGATACACAACTCTGCAAACTGTATCACACATGATAGGATTAGATACACAGCTCAGCAGACAGTATCAAACAAGGTGGGATTAGATACACATCTAAGCAGACAGTATCACACAAAGTAGGATTAGATACACAGCTTAGCAGACAGTGTCACACAAGGTAGGATTAGATACGCAGCTAAGCAGACAGTATCACACATGATAGGCTTAGATACCCAACTCTTCAGACAGTATTATATATGATAGGATTAGATACACAACTCTTCAAGCAGTATCACACACAATAGGCTTAGATGCACGACACTGTAGACAGTATCACACATGACAGGATTAGATACACTGCTACACAGACAGTATCACACATAATAGGCTTAGATACACGACTCTGTAGACAGTATTACTTAAGATAGGATTAGATACACAGTCCAGCTGACGGTAACACACAATGTTTGGATACTCTATTTAGTTTTCCTTTTTTCTCATGTGTTTGACTTTAGCACATTAAATATTCTCAATAGATCTCACCACATTTAGCTTGGTCTGCCGATAAATATCTCACATCTGAGGCCAGCAGCTCTAAACAAAAGAAAAAGCAGCTGAGCAATCAGCTAAATGTGGAGCACTCACCGCCCAGTGGTTGTGACATGTATTGCAGTTTTTTAGAGTTTAGTTACAATCTCGCGATATCATGTTGTTTTGCTATCAGGACAAAACTGTCACCACTCTGAGTTTGGAGATAAGTTAAGTGTGGACGCATCTGTAGGTCTCCTTCTGAAACCAGACTACACCTTTAATGTTCAAAATACCCCCAAATAAAGCAAACAAATCATTTACAATTATGAATCATTCAGTAATAGCACAAATTCTATAAAGACATGGTAATACTTGTATAATTATATAATTTTGTTATGCATGTCCTATTAGATATATTTCCCCTTTAAGTGACACTACAGTTGACATGTCTTTTGTGTAGTCGATGACAGGCCCCATACAGATAACTAAATTAATGTATGTTACAGAAGTGGAGAATGAACTGAACAGAAATGAAATTAAAGAAATTGGGAAACAGACTACAAAAGAAAGGGTGATATAGTCAAAACGTTGTTTCATCTGTAGAAAGACAGCTGCTTTGTCTGCTCAGCTCAACTATGTTTATTTCAGAGATAATTAAGTTACAATTACCACGCAAATGTTGTCCGCGAAGCAATTAGGCAGAAAAGAATTGAAAGTTGTGTCTGACCTCCATTTGCTCTTCAAATGTAGGTTTTGTTTGGCTAAATTTCTTCACAGCCTTGTGCACAGAATTACATTAATGAAGATATTGGGCTTCCTTCTATGTCTATGTGATTTTCTGAGAAAAATACAAGCAAATATTTCCAAACTAACCTTGATTATAGCTCAGCATGACAGAAAATGTTCTAAAACTGTTGCTTGAAAGCACCATGGCATTCAAAAGAAGTTATGCACAAACCAATTAACTTTAAAATAAATGTTTCATTCTGCTTTTGTTTGCTTTGTTGAACACAATCACAACTTTTTGTATTTTACTACACGATCGTAACAGCTAACTGAATGCAAACTATGAATACAAACATTCTCATTGCTCAATAAATAATAACCATTCATTAGGATTGTAGCTGTATTTACTAATCCTCCCATGAAACAATGACAGCGCACCAGGAAAATAGACAAACATCGTATACACAAATTTACCCCTTTAACCCTGGATTCAGGACAATTTTAGAAATGTTTTTTTTCTCCTCGCTTTCCAAGGGCCATAACTTTTTTATTTTTCCATCAATATAACCATAGGAGGACTTGTTTTTTGCAGCACAAATTGTCATTTTTAGTGGCACCGTTAAATGTTCTATATAATGTTTTGTAAAACAGTAAAAAAAAATTCAGCTTTTTTTAATCACCTTTTTATAACTCTTTTAGAGGGAGACGAAGTGACCAAAAATGGAAATTCTGTTGTTGGTTTCTTTTATGGCTTTCACTATGCGGGATAAATCAGATGATGGTTTAAAAGATTGGACATTTTTAGACGTTTACAGAGTTTACATCCAGAACATGCCATTCTACCCTCAGCCACAGATCCCTTGAAAAAGGTCGGTATCCGACCGAAACGTTGGGACTTTATATGGCCTATAAGATAAATGTCAACTTTGGATATCAATATAATGTACAAAATGAATTGAATACGTACACTATGAATTAAAGCATCACTAAAAGATTTCTGATGTGCCATAGATTTCCTTATAAACGTGGATTGACAACTGTCCTCTATGAGCACTCCCTTCTGAGGGTGTGCAGATCTCATCATCACTATTTCGGTATCCATATGTCCGTTCCGCAAAAGAATAGAGCATGTCCTATTATTGGCCGCATTATGGACAAGGATAGGACTGTTCTATTAGGGGACAGCTGTTCCGTTCCGCAAAATATAGAATGCACAAGGACGTCATCCGTATGTTTTGCAGATCCGTGTTTTGCATGTGTGCATGAGCCCTAACTGATGAAAATCACTGACCAAATAACTCAAGTGTGAACTAATTTGAACTTTTTCTAAGACTCAGTCTGTTCCATACATTCGACATGCACATGGGATGTAAAGTTACATTCATTTGTGCGAAGGGGTTAAGAGCCATAACATTTCTATGGGGGAGGGGCGCCCCCTCTGATGTACATATATACTGCTTAACTTCCTCTAATAAACAAGAATTCTGCTTTGATCCTTAAGAGAGGTATCAGTGTGGTTCTTCCGTGCACGTTAAACTAACAACTTGCAATTTGGAGCAGACAGTTGATAATATGAGGCTTTGAGTTGTATTTTTTAATGGCAACATTTTGGGGTACATATAACTCTCCGAGTAAAAACGCAATTTGTTTTATTTTTATTTTTTTATTTATTTTATTTTTAACTTGCACTTTTACTTAACATTTTGCACCAATCACATTTTGTGCAGCATAAATAACAAGTTACTTTTATTCTATGTATCAGTACAATACAGTTTTTATGCTCTACTACTACTGTACAATAAACACTTTTTTTGAAAAATAGACACATTTTTGTCTTACATTCAAAACATTTTTATTTTTCAGTATACAGAGCTGTGTAAGAGCTTGTTTTTGCATGATGAGTTGTCATTTTTATACGTATCATTCTGGGACTTGCTTTTTATAAAAGGGTATGGGAGGCTGGCTCCATCTCCCTATTAATGTTTTGTTCCCTCTAGTCTTGTTGTGCACACTGAGACTGTTTTCTAATAAACTGTTTATTATGCACTTCATTGTCTTCCACAGATACAGTCAATATATTACATATATGTATATATAAATACATATATACACAAATATGCGTATACAAATATACATATATACACAATATACACAAATATGCATCTACACACCACCAAGCACTACGAAAACACACACCCTCAAAATATCTTCCTACCTACCCAATATGCAAATACAAACACATCCCTATATATCCTATCCCTAATGCTATATGAGTTATAGAAGTATCTTGGGGACAATGCACAGCACAATAAAGGAGTGAAGGGGTTTAATGCTGTGCATAGACTGAGTAAAGAATAAATTGGGACAGTGAGGGGTTTAGAACGGAGACAGTGGTAGGGCAGCAGTGTTAAAGAGGACCTTTCACCACTCCTGACATGCCTGTTTTAATAGCTTCATGCATTCCCCATGTAATAACAGTTCTGGAGTATCTGTTCTTATGGCTCTATGTTGTGCCATTCCTTTATTATTTGCACTAGAAGTTATGAATGAATTGCTATTTGCCTTTAGTAAAGGAACAGAGGGGAGGTGACCAGTTGGGGGTGTGTACCTGCACAGACTGACTCTAGCCAATCAGTGCTGCCATGTTCAGACTGTGCAGATACACAACCCCAACTGGCCACCTCCCCTCTGTTCCCTTACCGAAGGCAAATAGCAATTCACTCATAACTTCTAGTAGGTATAATAAAGGAATGGCACAACATACAGACATAAGAATAGATGTGCCAGAATTGTTATTACATGGGGAATGCATGAAGCTATTAAAACAGGCATGTCAGGAGTGGTAAAAGGTCCTCTTTAAGGGAATGCAGGGCTGTCCATAGTGCCCATAGAAAGAGGTTAACAGAAGCAGCAGGCAGAAGAGTTAAGCAGAAGGTTGCCAGGCAAGGCAGGGGGTGGGGAATACTCAGCCGTCCAGTGTGCTGGAAGCTGCCATCTGTCAGCCCCGGAAGATTCTTAATGCTGGTGAAGTGTGTGTAGGGCACAGGTCCAGTGTGCAGTCTCTGTTGAGATGATTACTGTATATGTTAAGGGATAAAAGTACCTCCACTTGGGCCAATGGAAACTGCATAGGGGACAAATGATCAGTACTACAATTGTTTGTCCCCCATGCAGTTTACAAAATGTTGGCTCCATATCTCCCGTTTACATGAGGAAATATGTTTCTGACAAGTGAGGATTTTCTAGCTCACATAGAAGATGTAATCAGTTGACTCTGGAGCTTTGCACCTCCACAGCGTAACTCCACTCAAAGCCCTGGCTTATTTGCTAGGCTGTTATGCCAGGGCACAGCAATAACAAGCCTAGCCCTGATGGTTGTGGCTCAGCCATCAATGCCAGCTCAGCTATCAATCATAGTTTCATCACTGCTCTCCCGGGTTATCCAATAAATCAGAGAGTAGTGGCAGTAAATGTAGGTACTGTAGCAGGCCATTCGCAGCTAAGCATATTCAGACACCCGATCCAGTGAAATGCAGGCAGTAGTTTTGTCTTTTACCACCTGGGGAAAGCTATTACATTGGTAAGTGCCTGGGTTCACAGTTCGACCCTGCAACTAGCAGCAGTCCTTCATCTAGGTGGAGTGATGTGCCTTCCTGCATTAAAGAGGACCTTTCATGAATCCAGACTCTGTTTACTAAGTACCAGATTATGGAGGGCATGTGGGGTGGAGGCCAGATCACTTACTACTTTTTAAGGGCGCCGCTCCGTTCGCCTGCTCTGCGCCTCCAAAGTTCAGGTGCTCGCTATGCTAATGCATAGCATCGGAACAGGGCGGAGGAGACGCCAGGGATTCTCAATGGGCGTCTCCTTCTCCCTGGCTGTGACGCTCTCCGCTGTGATTGGACAGCTGCATCTCATAGCATGCCCTGATAGCTGTTTACTGTCCAGGCATGATGGAAGTTGTAGTTTTGCAACAGCTGGAGGGTCTCAGGTTGGGCATCCCTGTTTTAAAGGCCTTTTGCATGGACCAACAGAGAGCACACTGATTGGAAATAAAAAAGGTTTCTCATTTATTGCCTGCTTGGCTTGGATGTATGGGGATGAACAATCAAAATGACTGTCCTCTTACAGTTTCCTTGTTTGTTGGCGGCGCATGCCTGTTTACATAGCGCAATATGTTGTCAACAAACAAGTATTGATATCCTTTGTCCAAATAAAAAGACCGTAAATAAGGGCTAATTGAACACTTGCTGCCAGGTTCCTGTCAGATTACATATGTTAGATAAGTCTTTGCAGTAGATACTCTGTAATTAGGTTTTCTTAGAAGAAGACTTATAAAGCTAGTTTCACACTAGAGTTCATAGATCCATCAGGCTGTTCTAGCAAGGAACCACCTGCTCCCTGGGTCTGCTATTGCCGGACGTTGCCTAAATGCCCGCTGGCTCAATAACTATAATGGGGACCAGTAGAGATCCGGCCTTAACCCACATCCCACAGCGGTATTTGTCCGGCCAGTTCTCTGCATCCAGGGTTGCAGCTTGATCACCATTATAGTTAAGGGGGTCAACAGGCATTCAGGCAGCATCCAGCAATGCCGGATCCAGAGACCTCCGGCAGGCTGTTCCCTGCTGGAACAACCTGCCAGATCTCTGAATGTATTCAAATGCAGACAACACCTTCAAGTGTGACTGTCATTTTAGTTTACTTTTAGTATTGTGTAGGGACAGAGGTGTTATTTTTGTAAGATAATTTATTCAGTGGCCTAGCGTGGTTTGCCAGCACCCGGGGCAAGCCATGTATTGTGCCCCCCCACCTGTGGACACGCCCCTTTTTACAGATAATGTAGTAGATGTCACCTGCAGTCCTATGTAACACCACAGATAACACAGTGATAACTCTCTGAGTACAGATAATGTAGTAGATGTCACTTGCAGTCCTATGTAACACCACAGATAACACAGTGATAACTCTCTGAGTACAGATAATGTAATAAATGTCACCTGCAATCCTATATAACACCACAGATAACACAGTGATAACTCTCTGAGTACAGATACTGTAGTAGATGTCACCTGCAGTCCTATGTAACACCACAGATAACACAGTGATAACTCTCTGAGTACAGATAATGTAATAAATGTCACCTGCAGTCCTATGTAACACCACAGATAACACAGTGATAACTCTTAGTACAGATACTGTAGTAGATGTCACCTGCAGTCCTATGTAACACCACAGATAACACAGTGATATCTCTCTGAGTAAAGATAATGTAATAAATGTCACCTGCAGTCCTATGTAACACCACAGATAACACAGTGATAACTCTCTGAGTACAGATAATGTAGTAGATGTCACCTGCAGTCCTATGTAACACCACAGATAACACAATGATAACTCTCTGAGTACAGATAATGTAGTAGATGTCACCTGCAGTCCTATGTAACACCACAGATAACACAGTGATATATCTCTGAGTACAGATAATGTAGTAGATGGGTGTGAGGCCCCAGAAATCAGAACACGCACAGTGTGAACTGAAGTCTGGGGCCAGGATGCGGCAGAGTGGGCCATACCACATACCTCATCCATCCAGTGACATCTCCTGTGATGTAGACTTTCCTCAATGTCTTCATTCGGAGATAAGACCACCATTATACCTTCTTTCAGCTGCGTCTCGTCTCTACAGAATTTTACAGAAAACATTTTTAGATTTCTCACTTTACTATCATCCTCCACCTCCTGGTACCTCAACACGGTCATCATCCTGCTACCCCAATACTGTGGTAGAGCTAGACAGATAGGAGGACCGGAGTTGAGGCATACTAATATATACTAATAATACAGAGGGGCCATTATATATAGTAATATAGAGGGGCCATTATATATACTAATAATACAGAGGGGGCCATTATACATACTAATAATACAAAGGGGCCATTATATATACTAATAATACAGAGGGGACATTATATATACTAATAATACAGAGGGGCCATTATATATACTAATAATACAGAGGGGGCCATTATATATACTAATAATACAGAGGGGCATCATATATACTAATAATACAGAGGGGCCATTATATATTATAATAATATAGAGGGTGCCATTATATATAATAATAATACAAAGGGGCCATCATATATACTAATAATAAAGAGGGGCCATTATATATTATAATAATATAGAGGGTGCCATTATATATACTAATAATACAGAGGGGGCCATTATATTTTTTAATAATACAGAGGGGTTAAATGACCGTTGGGTTGCTGGCGTGGCTATATTTCACTATTACGTCATGCCCTGTCAGGGGTGCAAGGGGGTTAATTAATCCATTGCTAGCTTAATTCCCATTTTGGCTCCATACGCCTCAACCTAACCCGCTCTACTGAAAGTAATACAATTAAATTGCCCTCTGAATTTCTCAGTGAGGCCTGGCTGGGGCATGGGTCCTATATTAGGACTGACAATGGATTAAGGGCTCACAAGAGCGTGGGTGAAATCTGCTGTGTGAAAGAGCCAAACCCCGTTCCGGACAGCAGAGACAGAGCAGTAACATGATTGATAATACTCTGCTTCTCTGTGATCTTTATACTACAGAATCACAATAAGATAAAGTTGTCACTGTGATTTTGTAATAAAAAGGTCACAGAGGGGCACGGAGCATTATCAATCATGTTACTGCTCTATGTCTCTGCTGTGCTGCACGAGTTTGGCTCTCTTTCACGCAACGGATTCATCCGCTAGTTTGAAAGAGCCCTAATACAAAGTATTATTACTGTGGGGGCCTAAGTGGAATCAGGCCTATGGGAAAAAATATCACTAGTACTACTCATTGTGCATATTCCACCTAGGCCCCCACAATAATAATCCTCCATGAGGCTGGGCTGAGCTGACCTGTTTGTCTCAATCCACCTATCGGCTCCCAATTAGGGCTCATGCACACAAATGTGGACAGGCAGTGCCTGTGCTGCGGACAGCAATTTGCAGTCCACAATGCACGGGCACTGACCGTGGGGCTACCTCATTCGGATTGGGGACCCATTCACTTGAATGAGATCCGCATCCCACGGTCCGCACTGCACCAGCCAGAAACAACGTGGAAGCACTCTGTAGCACTTCGGAAGCACTCTGATAATGCATGTAGTGATGTCACAATACAGGGATACTGCATGTAGTGATGTCACAGTACAGGCGTACTACATGTAGTGATGTCACAGTACAGGAATAATGCTCGTAGTGATGTCACAGTAGAAGGATAATGCTCGTAGTGATGTCACAGTACAGGGATAATGCACACAGTGATGTCACAGTACAGGGATAATGCTCATAGTGATGTCACAGTAGAAAGATAATGCTCGTAGAGATGTCACAGTACAGGGATACTGCATGTAGTGATGTCATAGTACAGAGATACTGTATGTACTGATTTCACAGTCCACGGATAATGCTCGTAGTGATGTCATAGTACAGGGATACTGGATGTAGTCATATCACAGTATACAGTAGAGATAATGTATGTAGTGATGTCACGGTACAGGGATATTGCATGTAGTGACATCACAGTACAGGGATAATGATCGTAGTGCCGTCACAGTACAGGGATAATACATGCAGTGATGTCACAGTACAGGGATAATACATGCAGTGATGTCACAGTACAGGGATAATACATGCAGTGATGTCACAGTACAGGGATAATACATGCAGTGATGTCACAGTACAAGGATAATACATGCAGTGATGTCACAGTACAGGGATAATACATGCAGTGCTGTCACAGTACAGGGATAATACATGCAGTGATGTCACAGTACAGAGCTATTACATGCAGTGATGTCACAGTACAGGGATAATACATGCAGTGCTGTCACAGTACAGGGATAATACATGCAGTGATGTCACAGTACAGGGATAATGCATGTAGTGCTATCACAGTACAGGGATAAAATACATGCAGTGCTGTCACAGTACAGGGATAATACATGCAGTGCTGTAACAGTACAGGGATAATACATGTAGTGCTGTCACAGTACAGGGATAATACATGTAGTGATGTCACAGTACAGGGATAATACATGTAGTGATGTCACAGTACAGGGATAATACATGTAGTGATGTCACAGTACAGGGATTATGCATGTAGTGATGTCACAGTACAGGGATAATACATGCAGTGCTGTAACAGTACAGGGATAATACATGTAGTGCTATCACAGTACAGGGATAATACATGTAGTGATGTCACAGTACAGGGATAATACATGTAGTGATGTCACAGTACAGGGATAATACATGTAGTGATGTCACAGTACAGGGATAATACATGTAGTGATGTCACAGTACAGGGATAATACATGTAGTGCTGTCACAGTAAAAGGATGACAGTGAGTGACTGTGTGACAAGCTAGTCACTCACTGTCATGACACACCTCTCTCTCAGCCTCTCTGCTGCCGTTGCACACTGGGGACTTGTGGCACTGCATAATGGCAGCCATCTTCTCCTTGCTCCTGCTCCGCGCCGGTGTCTTTCCTGCCTGGAGGTGGGCGGAGCCTAGCCTAGACTGGACATGTGCTGATGAATCACCAGGGTGCACAGGCGGCCGTTATCTCCCCCTTCAGGCTGGAGGCTTCAGCGCAGCGCAGACTAGCAGAGACGAGTGCTGAAATGAATTAAACTGGAGGAGGTACAGATTAGGCTGCTGGCACCAGCGCCCCCCTGCTGCCTGGCGCCCGGGGCAATGGCCCCCCCACGCTACGCCACTGAATTTATTAGAGAAAGATATTTCCTTGTACTAGAAAACAAGGTGTATTCATAGCAAGGCTCTGAGTGTCACTGAACAGAGTCTGTCCTCAGTCTTCAGTTTCATAGAGCGCTGAAAACTCCTTATTGTAACAAACAGGGGCTTCCAGCCTGCCTCTTGTCACTACCCTAGTCCCAGCCCCAGTGCCTGACTTGTTACACAGGTGTCTTCAACACTCAGTAGAACCGAAGACAGACTTTCCTTAGCAATGCTCAGTTAGAGCTTTGCAAAGATGGTTCTTTACACCATGTATTCTAGTACAGTATTAATAAACATCTTTCTCTAATAAAGTATATTACAAGAATGTTTAACATCACGGTCCCTACACTCCCCATAGTGAAGAAACCCATATGATTCTCTTTGGGGATGTACACAGAAATAACATTAGGCATGCTCACCTTTTGAGGATGTGCAACATCGGGCACAATAGTGCTTGAAAGGTATAGTTAGTGAATTTGTTGCTGCTCCTTCTCAGACTAGGTCATAGACACATAGCCATAGACACATAGCTATGGCTGTTGAAGTGGAAAAACTTGAAGAAGCAAAACTTGGAGATAAATATGCTGTCATCAGGCAGAATTTTATAAACTAAAGATGCTAATTTTGGAGTCAGCCATGCCCATTATCTCTCAGTTTATCTTCAAATGTATCCAATTCTTTAACGTAGATACACATGGCCTGACTTTCTCATTCTGTCATGTGGTATAAAGAGAATGAGCTAATATATATTACTGTTGTCTTTATAATCATATATTGCAAAAAAATAAGTAATATGTATTAGCTTTCTAAGCATAAAAACACTATTCTCAATATAGTAAGGGCATAGCCTTTTATTTTGGGTTAAATATGGGAGTCTCTCCTGGGATGTCTACATGCAAGGCTGACAACTTATTACCAGACTATAGCCTTAGCAGATAGAGGATACGCATTGAGCATTTTTCTATGCTTAGAAAGTTAATATTAATGGTGTCTTCATAATCATATATTGTGCCTGTGAATAAACCAGCGATATGTTTTAGCTTTCTAAGCATAGTAATCCACTCTTTGCATTTTTTATAAGGCTATATTGCTAGTATATATGATATGTACATGCTAGGAAACAGCTCTGCCTTCAGTATGCTGATGTCTAGCACCTTCATTTAAGGAGAGGGGAGTGTCACAAAAGCAGTAATCCAAGGAATGGTGCTCCAATGTGCTTATCTGTACATGAATAAAAACACAGATATCTCTGCAACCGTTTTACATACAAACAAAAGAAAATTATTATTTTAATCAGCATGATCAAACCAGTAATGCTGACAGAGGCTTTTTAACCCTTTTAAACCAACTTTAAATACGGTGCCTGCAGTTTTAATCCCTCAGATGCCATGGTCACTGTGACCACGGAATCTAAGAGCGCAAAAAACCCAGAAGTGCACTTTCAGCTGTGGACCAGCTCCCCCTAGCAAGGATCGGGGGAACCGGCATGTTTGTGTAGCAGTGTTTGTGGATTCCTGAATAATAAGAGGCTGCCACACATTAGTTCCTATGGAGCCCCTGCCTGTGGCAGGGCTCCATAAGTAATCTAATATATAAAGCTGAGTGTGTGTGTGTGTGTGTGCGTGTGTGCGTGTGTGTGTGTGTGTGTATGTCCGCTAAAGGAATCCGCACCGCTGCAGCTACAATCACAAAATTTGGCACACATGTACTTCAGGTGTCCGGGAAGGTTTTAGAACAGTTTTCAACTCTCCAGGACGTACCGTTCCTGAGATATTCCAAAAAAATGCATTAGCCAATAGTAGACTGGTCACATGACCCTTATCAGCCAATAGAAGCTCACAGGCACACATCAGGTTTCTATGACAGCCTAGCTAGTTCACTGCTTTAGGTCTGCATTAAAGAGGCAGAGCACTGTGGATGACAATGGTAAATGGGTATTCCCGGTTAACATAACTATAACTTATGTTTTAGACTAACTCATCATCAATCATTACCTCATATAATGTAAATTTTGCATATTTACTGTTCAGTAGTAATAAAAGATGTTTTCTTCCACTGCTACCCACCTTCCTCCTAAATCAGGCATCGACCTGTAATTCCGGCCACCGTCAAAAGAAGGACTTAAAAGCACCACCCCCAGATCCCACTAAGTCACGCCCCTGACTCAGTCAGGCCACGCCCCTTCCATGCTGCATTTGACCGGGATTAAAAATATTGGTAAAAATCACCTTCTGTCAGCTGCAGGGGTGGGGGGAGGGTGACTTTCTCCCTGCAGCTCATTGCTCAGACTGCACAGTGCTGCTGCTGAGAGTGCTGCTGCTGTGTCCATCTAGGCCCTGCACATGACAGAGGACAGGGAGTCTGAAAGCCAGACTGTCCAGCCTAAAACAAGACCTCTGGCCACCCTAGGGGCAGGCTGATGTTAGGGTGGCCAGATGTCCGGCTTTAGGCTGGACAGTCCAGTTTTCTGGCTACCTGTTCTCCATCCGACGCAGTGCCTGGACAGACACAGGGATGTCCACCCTTTCAGTAGCTCACACTCAGACAGCTTCTCCTCCATGTCTTCACGGAGCCAGGGGGGCGTGGCCTCATGTTTAGTGATGTGTCTTCATGGGAACTGGGGGTGCTGTTTCACGTTTGGGGGAATGGCCAGTGAGGTCTGGCTTTCTGGGGTGAAGACAGTGGCCACTGTAGCTGCTGTGGAGGTCACAGTTAAAGGGGCGGGCTTCTGTAGAGGTCACTGTTAAAGGGGTGGGCAGCTGTAGAGGTCACTGTTAAAGGGGCAGGCTGCTGTAGAGGTCACTGTTGAAGGGGCAGGCTGCTGTAGAGATCACTGTTAAAGGGGCGGGCTGCTGTAGAGGTCACTGTTAAAGCGGCGGGCTGCTGTAGAGGTCACTGTTTAAGGGGCGGGCAGCTGTAGAGGTCACTGTTAAAGGGGCGGGCTGCTGTAGAGGTCACTGTTAAAGGGGCGAGCCACTATAGAGGTCACTGTTAAAGGGGTGGGCCGCTGTAGAGGTCTCTGTTAAAGGGGCGCGTCGCTGTAGAGGTCACTGTTAAAGGGGCTGGCCGCTGTAGAGGTCACTGTTAAAGGGGCGAGCCGGTGTAGAGGTCACTGTTAAATGGGCAGGCACTGTAGAGGGCACTCTCGATATCTTTTAACGACACACACACACACAAACAGTAAAAGAAATAAATATACCCGGGCGAAGCCGGGTCCTTCAGCTAGTATAGTATAATCCTCATAGACTCTAATGCTAATGCATTGGAGTCAATGAGTCAATGAGAGAGGCAATCCTATTATTTTTTGTTATAAATTAAAATCTAATTTTTCTCATCAATGCAGGTACATATCAACATGGAACCAACACAGATGCCTTCAGCGCCCAACAGAAGCTTGAAACGCATAGGCAGACAAGTCATTCAACTGTATATGGATTAAAGAAGATTTTAAATTAGTCTCTTGCTGCTAGAAGTCTTCTTTGTTGCCCTCAAAGACACCAGTGGTGTCAAGGAATACATGTCCAAAGCTATTAATGTTGCCAAGGTCCAAACTAAAGAGACCTGGAGCAAAAAGAGTTTTGATAGATGATCACTCAGATAACTGTTCATTGACAAATCCAAAAAAAGAATAAGCAATTTATGAGGGGCGAATTAAGATTGTCTTACCTATTTATTTATTTTATTTAATCAGATTTAGGGACCACTTGGAACCAGTAAATTACTGATATTTTACAATGTTCATACACTGTGCATAAATTTTTATGTAATGTTATTCAATCGTTGTGTGATTTCATGAAAAATGACATGAGTCATAAGCCCGTGTTTACTTCCTGATCCCCAGTTTAATGCACATCAATCATCGTCACACAAAGAAGTGGAACATTGCACACAAAATTATGTTTTGTTTAGACAGCGCACAAAGACATTTTAATTTAACATGTAGATCAGTGGAAGGAACATCTGGAATCTCATAATTATCAGATGCCAACCAGCTTCAGTGTCGTCACTCTCAAATCCTAATGTACAGCTGAAAGAAGTCAGGAGAAGCAAATGAGTTCTAGAGCTACAATGTCTTAAATTAGCAAAACCCCAGTTTTCGATGTTAACAATTTAATACAATTTGAAGTGATGGAATAGTTGAAACCTAAAAGGTAAAAAAAAAACATGAAATACCGCAAATAGAGAAGGGACGTTATATAAAGTGGTGTGCTACATACATACATGCTTTTACAGAATATTCCTGCCTTAGTCTAAATATAACACATATTCTTAGACTAACATAGACATATACACCATAGTAGACTAAGAATATGCCTCCTTAACATTCATAGAACATTACCCAAAAGTAACATTCAAGTTGAGTGTTTTCCTGACAGTAAACATGTGTTTCCCAGCATACAGCGACTGGGGGGGGGGGGGTAACTACATTATAGATGGGGAAGATAGTGCAGATAGAGACCTGGGGCAAGGTAATGGAACTGGGGGAGGAATGGAAGGAGGAACCAGAACAGTGCAGAAGGCAAGGTGTAGGGGAAAAATATACATAAACCTCTTAATTGTATGTACACTAATGCCAGAAGCCTGACTAAGAAAACTGGTGAACTGGAATTAGTGATGTGTGAGGAGGACTATGACATAGTGGGAGTAACTGAGACATGGCTGGATGATACCTATGACTGGGCAGTTAACGTACAGAGTTACAGTCTGTTTAGAAAGGATCACAGGTCACAGGAGTCACTGTGGGCAGAAATACATGGAGCCAAAAACAATAATAAAATACTAATAGGAGTTTATTATAAACCACCTAATATACCAGAGTCCACAGAAAATCTACTTCTAAATGAAATAAAAGAGGCGGCAAATCATAATGAGGTCGTTATTATGGGGGATTTCAACTACCCAGATATAGACTGGGAAACTGAAACCTGTATATCTCATAAAGGAAACAGGTTCTTGGAAATAACCAAAGACAATTTCCTTTCCCAACTGGTTCAGGACCCGACTAGAGGGACGGCCATACTGGACTTAGTATTAACCAATAGACCTGACAGAACAACAGATGTGCAGGTCGGGGGACACCTGGGAAATCGTGACCATAATATAATAAATAAACTTCCAACTGTCATTCAAAAGAGCGTTTCTTCAGGGAGGAACAAAAATACCAAACTTCAAAAAAGCAAAATTTAGCCAACTAAGAGAGGGCATAGACCTAACTAACTGTGACAAAGTCCTCAAAAAAAAATACAGCCACAAAATGGGATATTTTTAAAAGCATCCTAATATCTAATTGTGAGAGGTACATACTTTATGGGAATAAAAGGTTAAGGAACAAGAAAAAACCAATGTGGATAAACAGAACTGTAAAGAAAGCAGTAAATGACAAACAGAAAGCATTTAAATCACTAAAACAGGAGGGGAGCGAGGAAGCATTGAAAAACTATAAGGAAAAAAATAGAATATGTAAAAGACAAATAAAAACAGCCAAACTAGAGACCGAGAGATTAATCGCCAAAGAGAGTAAAACTAACCCTAAAATGTTCTTTAATTATATAAATGATAAAAAGTATAAACCTGAAGGTGTCAGCCCCTTACAGAGTAATGAGGGGGGAGTTGCAGAGAGCGATGAGGAGAAAGCAAAGCTACTAAATATCTTTTTCTCCACTGTATTCACTGAGGAAAAGAAACTGTCAGATGAAATGCAGAATATAAAAGTAAATTCCCCATTAAAAGTGCCCTGTCTGACCCAGGAAGAAGTAGAGCTGCGTCTTAAAAAGATTAATATAGACAAATCGCCAGGACCGGATGGCATACACCCCCGTATCCTAAGAGAATTAAGTAATGTCATTGCCAGACCCCTATTTCTGATATTTAAGGACTCTATATTGACAGGGAGTGTTCCACAGGATTGGCACATAGCAAATGTGGTGCCAATATTCAAAAAGGGTCCAAAAACAGAGCCCAGGAACTATAGGCCGGTAAGTTTAACATCTGTTGTGGGTAAACTGTTTGAGGGTTTTCTAAGAGATGCTATCTTGGAGTACCTCAATGAAAATAAGCAAATTACTCCATATCAGCATGGCTTCATGAGGGATCGGTCATGTCAAACTAATTTAATCAGTTTCTATGAGGAGGAAAGTTCTAGACTGGACCGTGGCGAATCAATGGATGTCATATATCTGGACTTCTCCAAAGCATTTGACACTGTACCACATAAAAGGTTAGTATATAAAATGAGAATGCTTGACCTGGGAGAAAATGTCTGTATGTGGGTAAGTAACTGGCTCAGTGATAGAAAACAGAGGGTGGTTATTAACGGCACATATTCAGATTGGGTCACTTTCACTAGTGGGTTACCACAGGGGTCAGTATTGGGCCCTATTCTCTTCAATATATTTATTAATGATCTTGTAGAAGGCTAGTACAGTAAAATATCAACTTTTGCAGATGACACTAAACTGTGTAAAGTAATTAACACAGAAGAGGACAGTACACTGCTACAGATGGATCTGCATAGACTGGAGGCTTGGGCAGAGAAGTGGCAGATGAGGTTTAACACTGACAAATGTAAGGTTATGCATACGGGAAGGAATAATGCAAGTCACCAGTACATACTAAATGGTAAAATATTGGGTAACGCTGACATGGAAAAGGACCTAGGAATTTTAGTGAACAGCAAACTAAGCTGTAGAAACCAGTGTCAGACAGCTGCTGCCAAGGCCAATAAGATAATGGGTTGCATCAAAAGAGGCATAGATGCCCGTGATGAGAACATAGTCCTGCAACTTTGCAAATCACTAGTCAGACCACACATGGAGTACTGTGTACAGGTCTGGGCTCCTGTGAACAAGGCAGACATAGCAGAGCTGGAGAGGGTTCAGAGGAGGGCAACTAAAGTAATAACTGGAAAGGGTGGACTACAGTACCCTGAAAGATTATCAAAATTAGGCTTATTCACTTTAGAAAAAAGACGACTGAGGGGAGATCTAATAACTATGTATAAATATATCAGGGGGCAGTACAGAGATCTCTCCCATGATCTATTTATCCCCAGGACTGTGACTGTGACGAGGGGACATCCTCTGCGTCTGGAGGAAAGAAGTTTTGTACACAAACATAGAAGAGAATTCTTTACGGTAATAGCAGTGACTATGGAACTCTCTGCCTGAGGAGGTGGTGATGGTAAAGTTCACTAAAAGAGTTCAAGAGAGGCCTGGATGTATTTTTGGAGGGTAATAATATTACAGGTTATAGTTACTAGAGATGGGTCGTTGATCCAGGGAGTAATTCTGATTGCCTGATTGAAGTCGGGAAGGAATTTTTTTCCCTAAAGTGGGGAAAATTGGCTTCTACCTCACAGGGGTTTTTTGCCTTCCTCTGGATCAACTTGTAGGAAAACAGGCCGAACTGGATGGACAGACAGGGGCGTCGCTAGGGCATTTTATCCGGGGCCAGGGCCCCGAATCAAACTGCCACTGCCCTGAACCTCGGGACTGGTGGAGGCTGGCTGGCAGCTGCGCAGTGCTGCACTGCGATATTACCTCTGTCAAGCATGAGCTGAGCTTGTGTTACATTGATTCTCCTGGGCTGGCTCAGCTTAGTTCACTTCACTCGCTGGGGAAGGACCTCCGGACGTCACACTATCATGTGACATATCTAGGTCACATGGGTCGGCAGCCGGCGCGCTCTGCAGTAGGAAGGTTATGGATGGCTGCTCAGCAGCCTTTATAGCAGTGAGAAGGGAGAGAGGATCTGTCTGAGGTAGATGTGAATCCTGTGGAGGGGCAGACAATTCTATGAGGTGGGATTGTATGATGGAGGAAGGGGGGGCAGCTCTGGGGGATTGTATGCTGGGGGGACAACTGTGGGGGATTGTATACTGGGGGGGGTGACTGTGGGGGATTATATGCTGGGGGGGCGACTGTGGGGGATTGTATGCTTGGGGGGGAAACTGTGGGGGATTGTATGCTGGGGGGACAACTGTGGGGGATTGTATGCTTGGGGGGGACAACTGTGGCGGATTGTATGCTGGGGGGACAACTGTGGGGGATTGTATGCTGGGGGGGCAACTGTGGGGGATTGTATGCTTGGGGGGGACAACTGTGGGGGATTGTATGCTTGGGGGGGACAACTGTGGGGGATTGTATGCTTGGGGGGGGCAACTGTGGGGGATTGTATGCTTGGGGGGGGGACAACTGTGGGGGATTGTATGCTGGGGGGGCAACTGTGGGGGATTGTATGCTTGGGGGGGACAACTGTGGGGGATTGTATGTTTGGGGGGGACAACTGTGGGGGATTGTATGCTGGGGGGGCAACTGTGGGGGATTGTATGTTTGGGGGGGACAACTGTGGGGGATTGTATGTTTGGGGGGGACAACTGTGGGGGATTGTATGCTGGGGGGCAACTGTGTGGGATTGTATGCTGGGGGGGCGACTGTGGGGGATTGTATGATGAGGGGGCGACTGTGTGGGATTGTATGCTGGGGGGCAACTGTGGGGAATTGTATGATGAGGGGGCGACTGTGGGGGATTGTATGATGAGGGGGGCGACTGTGGAGCGATTGTATGCTGGGGGGCGACTGTGGGTGATTGTATGATGAGGGGGCGACTGTGGGTGATTGTATGATGAGGGGGCGACTGTGGGGGATTGTATGCTGGGGGGGCGACTGTGGGGGATTGTATGCTGGGGGGGCGACTGTGGGGGATTGCATGCTGGGGGGGCGACTGTGTGGGATTGTATGATGAGGGGGCGACTGTGTGGGATTGTATGCTGGGGAGGCGACTGTGTGGGATTGTATACTGGGGGGGGCGACTGTGGGGGATTGTATGCTGGGGGGGGCGACTGTGGGGGATTGTATGCTGGGGGGACAACTGTGGGGGATTGTATGGGAGGGGGCGACTGTGGGGGATTGTATGGGGGAGGGGCAGCATTCTGTTTTGCATTCCATCATAATAGACATCTATGCACATTTCAACACAGTGGGCTTGTGCCCCGGATGTTTTCACACCCTAGCAACGCCCCTGTGGACAGATGTCTTTTTTCGGCCTTATAAACTATGTTACTATGTTACATACAAGTAATTTTAAGCAAACTGTATATAAAATAAAAGAGCAGAGCTATAAAACAGTTATTTAGATCTAACTAGGTTCTCAAAGGTATATTTGTAAAGTCAAAATTTCATTTCCTGCACAGTGCACCACAAATGTATGGCTTTGTTCATGGCATAGAAATAGTTACTTGCTTAGTTACCCCTAATATAATTGAAAAGAGCCTTCAAATGAGGGGCACTGAGCCATAGCTAATGGCCTGTAGATAATCATGCAGTGGAAATAACGGAACATAAACAGCCATTAGGAATGCCAGGTGATCTGTAATGTCTTATTATTTCTAGCCAATCAATACACTAATTAAATGATTTCTTAGTGCCAGGACGGCAGTGACGGGTTTTATGGGTAACTGATTAGTTACATGACACTGATACAGATGTGTGTTAATTTTAGTGGCCTCAGCCTGGGGATAATATCATTGTGGAGCCAACAAAAAGGGAAGGGGAAGGTGGCTGGGTCAAGGGATTGTTTTATGATAGATAAAATTATATTTCTGAATATGCTAAATATTTTTTCAAATGAAACAGCTAGAAAGGACTGTGTACCTACAGTACCACAATATATTCGTGTGTATTTGTTACGTTTTGTGTTCTTTCAGTATGTAGGACTATTATTCTACTCATATTGGGGAGGCTCCTTTTTGTACAATTTAAAATGGTTCTTCTGAACATGAAGACATGTACGAACAAGCTGCAACAAAGATCTTTGAGCATACCCACCAGAGGTGGGTAAATAGAAAGTACAAAAAGACGCAATAAAAGCAACATAATCCAATATCCATGGAAAAGTAATGAAGGCCTGTAAATGGACATTATGGCAGGCCTGTATGAACATTCCATTTACAAAATGAGAAAATCTATTGTTCACAGGGAAGCAGGGGATTTGCCGTCATTTCTTTTTAAAGGGGTTGTCCAGGTTATTTTTTGTTCTTTGAATGTTTCTAACTAAGCAAATGAGAACCCTTGAATTGTAAATCGATGCAGAATATGTTTCCGCTATACAAATAAAAGATTATTATCTTGATTATTATTATTGTTAACCTCTTTGCGACCAGCGCCGTACTAGATGCAATAGAGATGCCAAAACAATAGAAATCCCCCATGAGTGACCCCCCTATTTGAAAACTACACCCCTAAAAATGTATCTAGGGATGTCATCAGTTTTCTGATCTCATAGATTTCATGCAGGGATTAGGGTCCTTTGTTGGCTTCCACTGTTGCAATCCAATTAATTTACAACAGTTATGATACATTGGATTGACAGGTCTGTCTAAGTGTAAATCAAAGTGGCAACCCATAGAAAATCAGCTTGGTATCCCCCACGAAAATGTGCACAGATTGAACCCTGCACATTTCATAATGAGGCTCCTCAGCATTCAGGGATGATGACATCACAAAAGGCCCCAGCTGTATATTTTCCTGGCAGCAGTAGTGATGGCTTAATTCATCGGTCGAGTGTGCAACCGTGTACATCAACAGGAGCTGGCACTTTTGTCTGTTTCAGCTAAGGGTGTGCTTCCATAAGGGAGGGGTGTGATCCAAAAAGGAACTTTTCTGCAGATTGGAACACTGCTGCAGCATATTTTGGCAAGTGAGAACAGACAAACTATCTCATCTGTTTCTTATGGGGTTGCCCTCAGGACTTGGAGACTGCACCGATGTAACCCCCTCCCATCCCCCATTGCTTCGGGGGGGCACTAAAGTCGCCACCAGAAATGTGGAACCATTTCTGGTTGTTGATCTTGGCCTGTGTTGCAGATTCACATTGGTGCCGCCCACCCTTCCGTGGAATGCCATACATTCTATGGATTTTTGGGTCAGGATGTTGGAGAATGAGCCTGGCTGTATGATCCATGTGCTTTGGTACCTGGTTCACAAAGCAGGATCCAGCCCAGCGCTCTGGTAAAGCTCAAGCAATTGTGCATGAAGACTAGGGTGCCTCTATGCTGGCCTGCACTGTTGTAATGCAACCCATTTACCCCATCCCTAATTAATTGGATTGACAGGTCTGTCCATGTGCAAATCAAAATGGTAGCCTCTAGATAATCAGTATGGCAGCCAGTGACGAAGCATGGTGGGGGTCGGGGGGCTGTTCCCCCGGGTGCCCACCAGTGCTGTCCTACTATTCACTGATAGGATCCGCCCACCTTCCAGATGGGAAAGACACTGAGGAGCAAGAAAAAGAAGATGGCTGCCGCTTCAGGACTCCAGTGTGCAGCAGCAGCCTGAATGTGTGAGTGACACTGGCAGTGAGTGACTAACTGTGTCACAGTTACCAAGTTCATGTCCCCCTGGGGCTCAGACTGAGCAGAGGCACAATTTTAATAAAGGAAACAGTGCCTGACCTGGCACAGAACAGTTAGGGAATGAGGGCAACAGTAGTTATTTGCTCAGAGAGGTGTATTTCTTCAGTTTAACCATTGCTTGCTACCCAGAGGGGTAATTTTTGTGGGGAAAATGTGTGTCTTTGCCAATTGCCTCCAGGTTATAGAGTAACTGGGAGCCCCTATGTGGTGGATTGGGACAAACAGGTTTGTGCCCACTCCACATGGTGGGTTTTGTCTACTCTGTGCCCCCTCCACACAGATTAGGATATATAATGGCCACCTCTGTATTATTAGTATATATATATCATAGCACACTCTGTATTATTATAAAATATAATAGCCCCCTCTTTATTATTATAATATATAATGGCCGCCTCTGTATTATTATAATATATAATGGCCTCCTCTGTATTACTATAATATATAATGGCCCCCTCTGTAGTATTATTATTATTATTATAATTATATATAATGGCCCCCTCTGTATTATTAGTATATATAATGGCCCCCTCTGTATTTTTAGTATATATAATAGCCCCCTCTGTATTATTAGTATATATAAAGGCCCCTTTGTATTATTAGTATATGTAATGGCCCCCTGTTTATTATTATAATATATAATGGCCCCTCTCTATTATTAGTATATATAATGGCACCCTTTGTATTATTACTATATATAATGGCCCCCTCTGTATTATTAATATATATAATGGCCCACTCTGTATTATTAGTATATATAATGGCCCCCTGTTTATTACTATAATATATAATGGCCCCTCTGTGTTATTAGTACATATAATGGCCCCCTCTGTATAATTAGTATATATAATGGCCCTCTCTGTATTATTATTATTATTGTTATTGTATTATTAGTATATATAATAGCCCACTCTGTATTATTAGTATATATATAATGGCCCCCTGTTTATTATTATAATATATAACGGCCCCTCTGTATTATTAGTATATATAATAGCCCCCTCTGTATTATTAGTATATATAATGCCCCCTCTGTATTATTATTATTATTATTATTATTATATATATATATAATGGCCCCCTCTGTATTATTAGTAATAATAATGGCCCACTCTGTATTATTAGTATATATAATGGCCCCTTGTTTATTATTATAATATATAATGGTCCCTCTGTATTATTAGTATATATAATTGCCCACTCTGTATTATTATAATATATAATAGCCCCCTGTGTATTATTATAATATATAATGGCCCCCTGTGCATTATTATAATATATAATGGCCCCCTGTGTATTATTACACTCACATCAGATTAGTGTTTACACTGCTTACCCCTCCGTGGCATACCATACATTCTATGAATTTTTGGGCAACAGAGATATAGAATGAGCCTGTCTGTATGATGTTGTGCCACCATGGATGAGCTTGTCTGTATTATCCAGTTGCTGTGCTAATACTGCAGTTCCCCAGGGCTACTTTACCCACGATACCCTGTCTAGGTTTCATAAAGGGTATGTTGTGCCACCATGATAGTATGCATAGACAGAAAACTGCGCATATCACAATGGGGGCCCCTTAGCATTTAAGGATGATGACATCACAAACAAGCTTGTCTGTATTATCCAGTTGCTGTGCTAATACTGCAGTTCCCCAGGGCTACTTTACCCACAATACCCTGTCTAGGTTTCATAAAGTAGGATCCAGCCCAGCACTACAAATCAGCTGCAAGCAATCATGTGCAGAGACTAGGCTATCTCATATTGGCTTCTATCTTTTTTTAACCCTTACACTCCTAGCGTCGTACATGTACGGCGCAAAAAGCCGGGACACAAATCCCAGCGCCGTACATGTACGGCGCTGTGTACTCCCGGTCCCTGAGCGAAATCGCTCGGTGACCAGGGTACGATGGCTGCTCTGCATGGCAGGCAGCCATCTTTCCTAAGGGCACAGGGAGGTTTTTCCGCCCCCCTGCAGCCCCAATCGCTGCGATTGGCCGGTTTCTGAGGACCAGCTAATCGCAGCTCCGGATGGCTTTTATCCATTCACGGAGCTGCAGGGGACACTGTCCGATGGTGATTGGTGCTGAACTGGTCAGCAGTCGGAGGTTAGGCAGGGGACACCAGTGTTTGGCCTCCCCTGCCAGCGCTGCCATTGGCTGGTACAACGCTCCAGCCAATGGCAGCGCTATAGCTGCACAGAAAGAGGCAGAACTTCCCTGCATGCAGCCATTCTAGCTGGTGACTGCATGCAGAGAGGTTCTGTGCTTCTCTGTGCTGCTTGTAGGCTTGCTGGGACTTGTGGTTCTCCACCACAGCTTTTCTCCTGCTCCTGTAAAGAAGAAGAAAAAAGAAAAGAAGAAAAGAAGAAAAAAAAGAAGAAAGAAAGAAGAAGAAAAGAAGAAGTTACAGATCCCAAATCCACCCTCCATCCCTGTCCCTTCCCTCCCCCATCACACCCCACCACCCCTATCCTTTTTTACGGACGTCACTTGGTCCGTGCGTTTTTTGCTCTTTTTTTTTAACAATTTTTCAGCTCCGCACCACTTTTTCTGCGGGCGAGCTGTGACCGCCAAGTGCTTTTCAGTGTATACCTGCCTGATCAGCACCTGCGGATTATTCTTTGCTCTTTTTTTTCTTTTTTTACATCTCTGTTGATTTTTTTAGCCAATTTTTCTATTTTTTTGTTAAAAAAGAATTAGTAGTTAGGTTTTTATATAAATATATAGAGAGCTCAATATCTCTATATATATAGATATAAGTTAATTTTTAGCGAGTGTTCAGTTTTTTCATACTGTAGTGAGTTTTTTTTACTACAGTTTTTGAACGCACACACATTCTGTGTGTGTGCGTGCTGCATTAGCACATTTTTTGGAGTAACTCCAGTTACTGATAGTTAGATATATATCATATATATATATATATATATATACACATATATAAATCCATATATATATATATATATATATATATATAAGTTCAGTTAGTTTCAGTGTAGGTTTTTGCACGAACGCACTGTATCTGCGTATGTGCAGTTTGCAGAGGACTGTAGTGAATTTTTTCACTACAGTTTCTGCACGCGCACACAATCTGTGTGCGTGTGTGCTGTATCAGTAGCATCTGCACATTTTTTTTTTTTTTACATATCTTGTGTGAAAAAAGAACCGCAGGTAGTGGTAGTTAGATTTCAGTTAGTGTCAGTTTAGGAATTTGCACGAACGCATCCTCTGCGTACGTGCATTTTGCAACCACTGTGCACTGATCAGTAGTGTCCATTACTGATCGCGTCTGCTCATTTTGCACTACACATTTTTTTTTGTGCAGTAAATACTTTTTTTCTGCAGGAAGGCCTTTTTTCTGCAGTAAATACTTTTTTTTTTTTTTTTTAAAGAAAAGACCTTTTTTTTATTCCCCCCCCCCTTTTTTTTAAATTCTATTTCAAAACTTTTAAAAAACCCTTAACATGTGAAAACACTACATACACACCCCCAGTGTCGGACTGGCCCACCAGAGGACCGGAGGATCCTCCGGTAGGCCCCAAGCCACCCAGCCACTTAAAAAAAGCATACTTACCTGTCCTGCCGCGCTGCCGCTGTCCTCGGCTCCCACGCTCCACTGTCTTCCCTTCCGGCGCACACTATGACCTGACACAGCGTCAGGTCATAGTGCACGCCGGCAGGGAAGACAGTGTAGCGCGGAACCTGATGGCAGCGGCAGCGCGGCAGGGCAGGTAAGTATGCTTTTTTTAAGTGGCTGGGTGGGCTGATCTGAGGTCTGAGAGGGGGGGAGAGACACTGACCTGAGGTCTGATGGGGCACAAGACGCCGACCTGAGGTCTGATGGGGGCACAAGACGCCAACCTGACGTCTGATGGGGGCACGAGACGCCGACCTGAGGTCTGATGGGGGCACAAGACACCGACCTAAGGTCTGATGGGGCACAAGACGCCAACCTGAGGTCTGATGGGGGCACAAGACGCCGACCTGAGGTCTGATGGGGGCACAAGACGCCGACCTGAGGTCTGATGGGGGCACAAGACACCGACCTAAGGTCTGATGGGGCACAAGACGCCGACCTGAGGTCTGATGGGGGCACAAGACACCAACCTGAGGTCTGATGGGGGCACGAGACGCCGACCTGAGTTCTGATGGGGGCACGAGACGCTGACCTGAGGTCTGATGGGGGCACGAGACGCCGACCTGAGGTCTGATGGGGGCACGAGACGCCGACCTGAGGTCTGATGGGGGCACGAGACGCCGATCCCTGTACTGTGACATCACTGTGTTTATTATCTCTGTACTGTGACATCACAGTATTTATTATCCCTGTACAGTGACATCACTGTGTTTATTATCCCTGTACAGTGACATCGCTGTGTGTATTATCCCAGTGCAGGAAAAGGTAAGTGGTCTGTGTTTGTGGTTTTTTTTTTCTATTTTTCAGGGTCGTGAATGCAGAGGACTACGTCGGATTCGGTGGACTACGTCGGACCAGCTTTTTTTTTTTTTTTTTTTTAATAAAATGGTCAAACAGGGGTCTGGGGGAGTGTTTATTTCAATAAAATGTTTTATATTTGTGTGTGTGTATTTGTTTTTACAATACTACATTTTTAGTAATTACGGCTATCTACAGACGGCCCTGATTACTAATACTGGGCTTAGTGCTTGCCGGTATGGCAGGCCAGCACTAACCCCAACATCTATTACCTTGGCACCCACCGCCACCAGGGGTGCCGGGAAGAGCCGGGTACCCGCAGGACCGGACCTTCTAAATTGAGGGTCTGGCTCTGGGGCGGCTGCAGGCTGGTACCATTAGGCTAAGAAGGGTCAATAACCGTGTCCCTTCCCACCCTGGTAGTGCCAGGCTGCCGCTGCTGGTTGTATCTGGCTGGCGAAGGAAAAAAGGGGGGAACCCCACGCCATTTTTTTTTTAATTATTTAATTGTAAAATACAACCGGTATATCATATAAAGGAGAGCCTCACGTTCTGTGTGTGTGCGTGCTGCATTAGCACATTTTTTGGAGTAACTCCAGTTACTGATAGTTAGATATATATCATATATATATATATATATATATATATATACACATATATAAATCCATATATATATATATATATATATATATATATATATATATATAAAGTTCAGTTAGTTTCAGTGTAGGTTTTTGCACGAACGCACTGTATCTGCGTATGTGCAGTTTGCAGAGGACTGTAGTGAATTTTTTCACTACAGTTTCTGCACGCGCACACAATGTGTGTGCGTGTGTGCTGTATCAGCAGCATCTGCACATTTTTTTTTTTTTACATATCTTGTGTGAAAAAAGAACCGCAGGTAGTGGTAGTTAGATTTCAGTTAGTGTCAGTTTAGGAATTTGCACGAACGCATCCTCTGCGTACGTGCATTTTGCAACCACTGCGCACTGATCAGTAGTGTCCATTACTGATCGCGTCTGCTCATTTTGCAGTACACATTTTTTTTTGTGCAGTAAATACTTTTTTTCTGCAGGAAGGCCTTTTTTCTGCAGTAAATACTTTTTTTTCTTTTTTTTTTTAAAGAAAAGACCTTTTTTTTATTCCCCCCCCCCTTTTTTTTTTAAAATTCTATTTCAAAACTTTTAAAAAACCCTTCACATGTGAAAACACTACATACACACCCCCAGTGTCGGACTGGCCCACCAGAGGACCAGAGGATCCTCCGGTAGGCCCCAAGCCACCCAGCCACTTAAAAAAAGCATACTTACCTGTCCTGCCGCGCTGCTGCTGTCCTCGGCTCCCATGCTCCACTGTCTTCCCTTCCGGCGCGCACTATGACCTGACACAGCGTCAGGTCATAGTGCGCGCCGGCAGGAAAGACAGTGGAGCGCGGAACCTGATGGCAGCGGCAGCGCGGCAGGGCAGGTAAGTATGCTTTTTTTAAGTGGCTGGGTGGGCTGATCTGAGGTCTGAGGGGGGGGGAGAGACACTGATCTGAGGTCTGATGGGGCACAAGACGCTGACCTGAGGTCTGATGGGGGCACAAGACGCCAACCTGACGTCTGATGGGGGCACGAGACGCCGACCTGAGGTCTGATGGGGGCACAAGACCCACCTAAGTCTGATGGGCACAAGACGCGACCTGAGGTCTGATGGGGGCACAAGACGCCAACCTGACGTCTGATGGGGGCACGAGACGCCGACCTGAGGTCTGATGGGGGCACAAGACACCGACCTAAGGTCTGATGGGGCACAAGACGCCAACCTGAGGTCTGATGGGGGCACAAGACGCCGACCTGAGGTCTGATGGGGGCACAAGACGCCGACCTGAGGTCTGATGGGGGCACAAGACACCGACCTAAGGTCTGATGGGGCACAAGACGCCGACCTGAGGTCTGATGGGGGCACAAGACACCAACCTGAGGTCTGATGGGGGCACGAGACGCCGACCTGAGTTCTGATGGGGGCACGAGACGCCGACCTGAATTCTGATGGGGGCACGAGACGCCGACCTGAGGTCTGATGGGGGCACGAGACGCCGATCCCTGTACTGTGACATCACTGTGTTTATTATCTCTGTACTGTGACATCACAGTATTTATTATCCCTGTACAGTGACATCACTGTGTTTATTATCCCTGTACAGTGACATCGCTGTATGTATTATCCCAGTGCAGGAAGAGGTAAGTGGTCTGTGTTTGTGGTTTTTTTTTTCTATTTTTCAGGGTCGTGAATGCAGAGGACTATGTCGGATTCGGTGGACTACGTCGGACCAGCTTTTTTTTTTTTTTTTTTTTTTAATAAAATGGTCAAACAGGGGTCTGGGGGAGTGTTTATTTCAATAAAATGTTTTATACTTGTGTGTGTGTATTTGTTTTTACAATACTACATTTTTAGTAATTACGGCTATCTACAGACGGCCCTGATTACTAATACTGGGCTTAGTGCTTGCCGGTATGGCAGGCCAGCACTAACCCCAACATCTATTACCTTGGCACCCACCGCCACCAGGGGTGCCGGGAAGAGCCGGGTACCCGCAGGACCGGACCTTCTAAATTGAGGGTCTGGCTCTGGGGCGGCTGCAGGCTGGTACCATTAGGCTGAGAAGGGTCAATAACCGTGTCCCTTCCCACCCTGGTAGTGCCAGGCTGCCGCTGCTGGTTGTATCTGGCTGGCGAAGGAAAAAAGGGGGGAACCCCACGCCATTTTTTTTTTAATTATTTAATTGTAAAATACAACCGGTATATCATATAAAGGAGAGCCTCATTCACATTGTGGTATAATTGTGGGACTCCGACACTCATAAAGCCTATGCACTAAGTGAAAGGGCTGCCAAAAATTACAAGGAACAGGCACTCCAATACACCCTTTATTACACATAAAAGAGGGCATCAGAGACACCCGTGAAAAATTATCATTGATTGCCTGCTGCTGACACTCCAAAATAATAGGGGTGACATGCTGCTGCTGCGCAGACCGTCCAAAAAATTAAGGGTGACACGCTGCTGCTTAGCAGACCGTAAAAAAAATTTAAGGATGACATGCTACTGCCGAGCTGACTGAAAAAAAATTTAAGGGCGACACGCTGATGCCGATCTGACCGTCCCAAAAATTTAAGGGTGACCTGCAGATGCCGAGCTGACCGTCCAAAAAATGTCATTCTTAATGTGACATTCTGCTGAAGAGCAGACTGTAAAAAAGAATTTAAGTAATCCATAGAATGTATCAAGGTAATAAAAAGTCCTCCATATATGTCCTACAGATACAGGACACAAATCAGATGTGGGCCCACATGATGAGCGACTCAGATGTATGCCAGATAGGAAAAAAATTTATGTATTGATACAGTAATCCCGTACATTTATGCTGCACCTTAAACAAATTTAACTCCCCCAAGAAAATATTAAAATTTCAACCGTGTGAAAAAGGGAATACCCAAACTGACTCTCAGGCAGTGACATGATGCACTAAAGGCTCCAGCTTTGCCTGGACTGTGACAAAATGGAGGTATTGATGCAGTAATCCAAGAAAGCTCGGAGTTCGATCTTGAGAGCGAGCTGGCGGTCTGCAGGGAGGTGAGCTACCACCTGTCGGAGCCCCTGCCTCTCGGCGCCTCCCCGATGCTCTTCGCTGAGTGTCCCGGGGGCCGGAATCGTTAACTTAAAAAATTTGAGTGTTCAAACCAGGCCGGGTCGCCTCAATACTTGAGCTATGAATAATGGAATAGAACTCCATGCTGCTGCCGAGCTGACCGTCCAAAAAATTTAAGGGTGACACAGATGCATGCACTTTGCAGTTTATAAATCGTACTGATATGCAGAAAACTGTAGAAATATACAAAGATAAGACTGTTTTATATATTAATCTGTATTGGATATACACAACCTTGCGTAACACCTCACAGAGGTCAGACATCAATGCCCACTTGTCGCTTGTGAAGAATGTAACAACGAATGTCAGCTACATAGACTTTTGAACGGTTGTAATACGCTGTGCACCTAGAGTTACTGACAGGGCACACTTGTGGGGTTTTTTGCCACCCAAAAAAAAACAAAAACTGACATATTTCACAATGGACTTTGGTCTTTTTGGAACAGAAACAACCTTTCTACCTACCCAAATCCTATACCTATAGTTAAATTCCCTACTTGCTTAAATTAAACTGCAGACGCAAATGAGGAACTGCGGACTAAATTAACGGTATTAAATACGGATGTCAGCTACATAGACTTTTGAACAGTTGTAATACGCTGTGCACCTAGCGTTACTGACAGGGCACACTTGGGGTTTTTTTTGCCACCCAAAAACAAAAAAAAGCAGACGTATTTCACAATGGACTTTGGTCTTTTTGGAACAGAAACAATCTTTCTACCTACCCAAAACCTATCCCTATAGTTTAATTCCCTACTTGCTTAAATTAAACTGCAGACGCAAATGAGGAACTGCGGCCTAAATTAACGGTATTAAATGTAACAACGGATGTCAGCTACATAGACTTTTGAACAGTTGTAATACGCTGTGCACCTAGCGTTACTGACAGGGCACACAAAGTCTGGTATATAGTATACAGAGAGTATCCTACAGCATGAAGCAGCAGCAGACATGTGGCATTAATGGCAGGCCACCTAGTGCTATTTTCACCACAAGTCCTCGAATATAGGTAAATAAAGGTTTGTGCCAGATATAATAGCCCTTAAAAGGGCTTTTGGGTCTTTTCTGAGCGATTTCTATCCCTGCCTAGTGTGCTTCTCTCCCTACAGTGTATGTCCCTCCTTGCTGCAGCAGCGCTTGTGGCGTTAATGGCAGGCCATCTAGCACTATTTTTACACCTTAAAAGTCCTCAAATATAGGTAAATAAAGGTTTGTGCCAGATATAATAGCCCTTAAAAGGGCTTTTGGGTCTTTTCTGAGCGTTTTCTATCCCTGCCTAGCGTACTTCTCTCCCTACACTCTCTGTCCCTCCTTGCTGCTGCTATCCCTGGCTGGGTATGAGCCGGTCACATGTCACCGGGTGCTTTATAAGCACCCAATGACATGTTCCCGGCCATCCAATCAGTGTAATGCCAGTAAGCCAACATGACTACTGGCATTACAGTGAATGCCAGCCAATTAGCGTGCGGGGAGGGGACTCGAGCATGGCGCTCGAGCACACGTGGTATTGAGCTAAATACCACTTGGTCCCGAGCAACGCCATGTTCGGCCGAATAGTGTATTTAGCCGAACATGTTCGCTCAACACTAGTGAGGTCCCATTTATTCCCAAGGCAACATTTCGGCCCAGCACAATGAGCCCTTTGTCACGCAAGATAATAGTAGCAAGTGAGGGTATATATACCCCATACATGACTAGTGATCAATTATTCACATGATTAGTGGACATTAGTTTCATGATTAGTACAAATAACATAAAAACAGTATAGAAAAAGTGCTAAATTTATAATAACAATTGTGACACTACATGTGGTACCCTAAGTATTAATACATGATCATAATTAGAGATGAGCAAGCATACTCGTCCGAGCTTGGTGCTCGTTCGAGTATTACGGTAATCGTAAGTGCTCGCTGCTCAGACGAGTATCTCGCCATGCTCGAGGAAATGGCAACTTCCGCATTGTGCATTTTTGGCGCCTATAAACTCAGCTCACCCAGCATCACGTGGGGCCCTTACATGTCGATAGCAGGGGTTGGCTGGCCTGATCAGGTGACCCTGGAATATACTAGTGACTGCCCGCGGTGCTCGGCTCAGATGCTGTCTGGATGTCGTTAGGCGATAGAGCTGCTGCGTTTCAGGGAGAGTATTAGGGCCTGCATTTAGTTCTTTGTTAGGCAGGAGTGATCTCACAAGAACCCAACAGCCCTTCTAAGGGCTACAAGAAATTTTTTTTTGTCTCCTGGCTTGGCTGGCTGGCTGGCACTAGTAGTGCAGCTATCGCCATATATAACCCTTTTTTTTTATTGTTCTATCTCAGTGATACAAATCCATTTCATACAGCAGTGTGGAACCATTCTGTGTGTCACAGTTCAGCTGTCCACTCACTACAATCCGTATTTTCCTGTCCAGGTGACACATTCTGTACGTTACTTAATTAAACCAGGTCTTTTG
>ONZH01009309.1:0-73516 GCA_900303285.1 Rhinella marina | reverse complement strand
AAACATGAAACTGGAACTGGAGGTGGACCTCCGGAAAAATTGTTTGGAGAGAGGGCCTGTAGGTGGACCTCCGGAAAAATTGTTTGGAGAGAGGGCCTGTAGGTGGACCTCTTTAAAAATTGTTTGAAGAGAGGGCCTGTATGGGGCCCTCCTAAAAAATTGTGGTAAAAGAGTGCCAGTTGGACCTCTAAAAAATGGCGTTTTTTTGGTCAGCGTTAGGCAAAGACGATATGGAGGAGGAGGAGGAGTAGTAGGAGTAGAGAAGAGGAATCGGATACATAAGTAATGTTAATCTTTAGCTGCTTTCCCCCGGAGGAGATTTGAATTCCGGTGAAATCCAGGCTTTGTTCATTTTAATAAGCGTCAGCCTGTCAGTGCTGTCAGTTGACAGGCGTGTACGCTTATCGGTGATGACGAAACCAGCTGCACTGAATACCCGCTCTGACAGCATGCTAGCGGCAGGGAAGGCCAGCACCTCCAAGGCGTACAGCGCCAGTTCAGGCCACGTGTCCAGCTTTGAAACCCAGTAGTTGTACACCTTAGGACAGGTGACAGTGTCTTGCTGGGGTTACGTAAAACTGGCAAAGGCCTTGGAGAGCGTTTCCCTGCCAGTGCTGGACAAGCTGCCTGCTCACCTCCTCTCCCCCGCTACTTGGCCCACAGAACCATGCCCTCTGCCGCTAGCGGCGTCAGATGGGAAGAATTGTTTCAGCTTGTGCACCAGGGCCTGTTGATATCTATTCACTCTCATACTCCTTTCCTCTGCAGGGATGAGAGTGGAAAGGTTCTGCTTGTACCGTGGGTCCAGGAGAGTGAACACCCAGTAATCGGTGTTTGAAAAAATTCTTCTAACGCGAGGGTCACGGGATAGTCAGCCTATCATGAAGTCTGCCATGTGCGCCAGAGTCCCAACATGCAAGAATTCCCTCTCCTCACTGGCCTGACTCTCCATTTTCTCCTCCTCCTCCTCCAAGTCCTCCTCTTCAGCCAATACACGCTCAAGAGTTAAGGACTGAGCACTGGTACCCTCTACTGTCTCGCCGACATGCTCCTCCTCTTCCTCCTCATCCTCATCTCTCTCCTCCGATACGCGCTGAGAAACAGACCGGAGGGTGCTCTGGCTATCAAGCGACGTATCTTCCTCCACCGTCTCTTGTGACAAGGGCAAAGCATCCGACTTGATGCAGAGCAGTGAGTTTTCAACAGGCAAAGCAGCGGGATGGTGAGGCTGATAATGGCGGCATCGCCGCTGACCATCTGTGTTGACTCCTCAAAGTTGCTCAACACCTGGCAGATATCAGACATCCACGTCCACTCCTCATTGTAGACTTGAGGAATCTGACTGACTTGACTACCAGTTCTGGTGGAAGTTGACATCTGGCAGTCTACAATCGCTCTGCGCTGCTGGTAAACTCTGGATAACATGTTTAATGTCGAATTCCATCACGTGGGCACATCGCACAACAGTCGGTGAGCGGGCAGTTGTAGGTGGCGCTGCGCTGCCCTGAGAGTGGCAGCATCTGTGGTGGACTTGCGGAAATGCGCACAGATGCGGCGCACCTTGGTGAGCAAATCAGACAGATTGGGGTATGTCTTGAGGAACCGCTGAACTATGAGATTGAACACGTGGGCCAGGCATGGCACATGTGTCAGTCTGCCGAGTTGCAGAGCCGCCACCAGGTTACGCCCGTTGTCACACACAACCATGCTTGGCTTGAGGTTCAGCGTTGCCAGCCACACATCGGTCTGCGCCGTGATGCCCTGTAACAGCTCTTAGGCGGTGTGCCTTTTGTCACCTAAGCTCAGCAGTTTGAGCACCGCCTTCTGGCGCTTACCCACAGCACTGCTGCTGCGCCTAGAGCTACCGACTGAAGGCGCCGTGCCCACGGATGGTAATTCGGTGGAGGAAGAGGAGGGGTCGGAGGAGGAGGAGGCATAGTACGTCTGAGAGACCGTGACCGAGGTAGGCCCCGCAATCCTCGGTGTGGGCAGTACATGAGCGGCCCCAAGGTCATTCTCGGTCCCGGCCTCCACCAAGTTAACCCAATGTGCCGTCAGTGAGATATAGTGTCCCTGCCCGGCAGCACTTGTCCACGTGTCCGTGGTTAGGTAGATCTTCTCAGAAACAGCGTTGGTCAGGGCACGGATGATGTTCTGTGACACGTGCTGGTGTAGGGCTGGTACGGCACATCGGGAAAAATAGTGGCGGCTGGGGACCGAATACCTAGGGGCAGCCACCGCCATAAGATTGCGAAAGGCCTCGGTCTCTACCAGCCTATAGGGAAGCATCTCCAGGCTAAGCAATTGGGAGATGTGGACGTTGAGGGCTTGGGCATGTGGGTGGGTGGAACTGTATTTCCTCTTGCGCTCCAGCGTCTGCTTTAAAGACAGCTGAACGCTGCGCTGGGACACGTTGGTGGACACTGTGGAGGATCGTGGAGGCGAAGGTTTGGTTTTCCCGTGGGAGGCACTCGTGCCGGGGTCCTGGGCAGGGGGTTGACTAGCAGAGGCAGCGAGTGATGCAGGGGGTTGACTAGCAGAGGCAGCGAGTGACACAGGGGAAGGAGCAGTGGTGTGACCCGCAGGAGGTGGTGAACGGCCTTGGTTCCATTGAGTGGCGTGTTTAGAAATCATATGCCTGCGCATGCTGGTTTTGGTTAGGCTAGTAGTGGTGGCACCCCTGCTGATCCTGGTGTGGCACAGGTTGCACACCACAGTCCGTCGGTCATCCTCACTTTCTTTAAAGAACCTCCAGACTTGCGAACATCTAGGCCTCGCCACGGGAGCTTCACTACGTGAAACAGTTGCTGCTGATGCACCAGCTCTGGCCCTGCTTCTCCCTCTGGCCACACCACTGCCTCTTACAACCTGCTCTGGTGCAGCACTCGCCTCCGCCTCAGAAGCACTGTCTTCACTCGGCATATCAACCCAGCTTGGGTCAGTCACCTCGTCATCCTCCGATTCCTCAGTCTGCTCCCCCCTCGGACTTCCTGCCCTGACAACAACTTCACCACTGTCTGACAACCGTGTCTCCTCATCATCCGACGCCTCTTTACAAACGTCTTCCACTAACTCAACATTGTCATCATCATCATCATCACCCACAGACTGCGACAGTTGGAAAACTTGGGCATCGGGAACGAGGTCAGCAGCAACCTGAGAAGTGGTTTGTGACTCTGGGAAGGGTCCAGAAAACAGTTCCTCAGAGTATGCCGGATTGCATTCCAAATTTTCCTGGAAGGGGGCAGACTGGGGGATAGGAGGTTGAGGTGGAGGAGCCAGAGGAGTGCTCCCTTGGGTAACATGGGTGGACTGCGGGGAAGACTGACTGGTGGACAAATTACTTGAAGCATTATCCGCAATCCACGAAATCAGCTGTTCGCACTGTTTCAACAGTCCTCTACCACGTGTCCCTGTAATTTGAGACATGAAGCTAGGGAGTGTAGCTCTGCGGCGTTCCACAGCTCCCTCATCAGCAGGTACTGTCTCACCCTGCCCAGGACCACGGCCTCTGCCCCCTGCAGTAATTGAATGCCCACGCCCTCGTCCTCGACCCTTAGCCCTGGGGTTCAACATTTTCTGTATATAAGTGTATTATATAAAAAAAAATAAATAAATGGGCCTGGTGTACTGAAACCCACAAACTTGTTCAGTCTGGTTTAATTAAGTGACGTAAAGAAAGTGTCACCTGGACAGAAAATACTGATTGGAGTGAGTGTGCTGAACTGTGACACACAGAAAGGTTACACGCAGCTGTGTGAAATGGATTTGTATCACTGAGCTAAAACAACAAAAAAACTAATTTTTTTTATATATTTTGTTTTCTATATTTTTTTTTGTAGTTTTGTTTTTTTGGGAACGTGACGTTCAGGAACTATCGCAGACCTAACTCACACCCTGTTAATGGTGGCTATTTAGACTGCGACACAGACAAATGTCGCACAGAGATTTTTGGGATCAAGCTAGATACGTGACAGGCAGCAAAAGACTTGGTTGTATTCAGTGACATACAGAAAGTGTCACCTGGACAGAAAATATGGATTGGAGTGAGTGTGCTGAACTGTGACACACAGAAAGGTTACACGCAGCTGTGTGAAATGGATTTGTATCACTGAGCTAAAACAACAAAAAAACTAATTTTTTTATATATTTTGTTTTCTATATTTTTTTTGTAGTTTTGTTTTTTTGGGAACGTGACGTACAGGAACTATCGTAGACCTAACTCACACCCTGTTAATGGTGGCTATTTAGACTGCGACCCAGACAAATGTCGCACAGAGATTTTTGGGATCAAGCTATATACGTGACAGGCAGCAAAAGACTTGGTTGTATTCAGTGACGTACAGAAAGGGTCACCTGGACAAAAAATACGGATTGGAGTGAGTGTGCTGAACTGTGACACACAGAAAGGTTGCACGCAGCTGTGTGAAATGGATTTGTATCACTGAGCTAAAACAACAAAAAAACTAATTTTTTTTATATATTTTGTTTTCTATATTTTTTTTTGAAGTTTTGTTTTTTTGGGAACGTGACGTGCAGGAACTATCGTAGACCTAACTCACACCCTGTTAATGGTGGCTATTTAGACTGCAACCCAGACAAATGTCGCACAGAGATTTTTGGGATCAAGCTATATACGTTGCAACAAAAGACTTGGTTGTATTCAGTGACGTACAGAAAGTGTCACCTGGACAGAAAATACGGATTGGAGTGAGTGTGCTGAACTGTGACACACAGAAAGGTTCCACGCAGCTGTGTGAAATGGATTTGTATCACTCAGCTAAAACAACAAATACAACTAATTTTTTTTATATATTTTTTTTATATATTTTTTTTAGTTTTGTTTTTTTTTAAACGTGACGTGCAAAAACTATCGTAGAGCTGACTGACACCCTACTGACGGTGGCTATTTAGACTGCGACCCAGACAAATGTCGCTCAGAGATTTTTAGAATCAAGCTGTATACGTGACAGGCAGCAAAAGACTTGGTTGTATTCAGTGACGTACAGAAAGTGTCACTTGGACAGAAAATACGGATTGGAGTGAGTGTGCTGAACTGTGACACACAGAAAGGTTCCACGCAGCTGTGTGAAATGGAATTGTATCACTGAGCTAAAACAACAAAAAAAACTATTTTTTTTTATATATATTTTGTTTTCTATATTTTTTGTTTTGTTTTGTTTTTTTGGGAACGTGACGTGCAGGAACTATCGTAGACCTAACTCACACCCTGTTAATGGTGGCTATTTAGACTGCAACACCGATAAATGTCTCACAGAGATTTTTGGATCAAGCTATATACGTTGCAGCAAATGACTTGGTTGTATTCAGTGACGTACAGAAAATGTCACCTGGACAGAAAATACGGATTGGAGTGAGTGTGCTGAACTGTGACACACAGAATGGTTCCACGCAGCTGTGTGAAATGGATTTGTATCACTGAGCTAAAACAACAAAAAAAATATTTTTTTTTATATATTTTGTTTTGGATTTTTGTTTTTTTTTGGAACGTGACGTGCAGAAACTATCGTAGAGCTAACTGACACCCTACTGATGGTGGCTATTTAGACTGCGACCCAGACAAATGTCGCACAGAGATTTTTGGGATCAAGCTATACACGTGACAGACAGCAAAAGACTTGGTTGTATTAAGTGACGTACAGAAAGTGTGACCTGGACAGAAAATAGTGAGTGTACTGAACTGTGACACACAGAATGGTTCCACACTGCTGTGTGCAATGGATTTGTATCACTGAGATATAACATTTAAAAAAAGGGGGTTATATATGGCGATAGCTGCACTACTAGTGCCAGCCAGCCAGCCAAGCCAGGAGACAAAAAAAAAAATGTCTTGTAGCCCTTAGAAGGGCTGTTGGGTTCTTTGTGGTTGATTCCTACCTAACAGCTCTATCCCTAAAGACATCCAGACAGCATCTGAGCCGAGGCCAGTCAGTAGTATATTCCAGGGTCACCTGATCAGGCCAGCCAACCCCTGCTATCGACATGTAAGGGCCCCACGTGATGTTGGGTGTACCGCAGAGTCTCCTGGCTTGTGATTGGCTGAGTTTATAGGCGGCAAAAAAGCACGATGCGGAAGTTGCCATTTCCTCGAGCATGGCGAGATACTCGTCCGAGCAGCGAGCACTTACGAGTACCCTAATACTCGAACGAGCACCAAGCTCGAACGAGTATGCTCGCTCATCTCTAATTCCACCATTTCTTAAATACTAACCACTAGGGATGAGCGAACTTTTGAAAAGTTCGGTTCGGTTCGCTTCGGCGAACTTTCTTGAAGTTCGGATTCGTACGAACCGAACCTAAAACGAACCTTATACGAACGAATATACGCATATTTGAGAATCTACACTAATACGTACGCTAATGCGAACATTCCCGCACAAATAACGAACATACAGTCTAGCGTTGTCAAAGGTACGCTACTTAACTGAATATGTACGCATTTGATGTGCCGTTTTTATTTTAACCAGATTCGTCTTAAAAGTTCTTAAACGAATCTGGTTCGTTACGGTTCTGTTCGCTCGTCCGAACGAACGTTCGGACGAACGAAAATAATAAGTTATTATTTTCGTTCGTTCGGACGAGCGAACAGAACCGTAACGAACCAGATTATAACCCATCTCGGCCATTCTCCTCCCAAAAGGGTGGTTTGACACGAGGGTCACACCAGGATACAAGGGATTGTAGGAGTAATAAATAATCCCTTGTATCCTGGTCTATTCTGTGGAAAAAGTAAACTTTATTTACGAACCTGATTCATACGAACTTGACGAAAGTTCGGTTCGGGGACGAACCGAACGTTCGGTAAAGTTCGTAACGAATCTGGTTCGTTACGGTTCGGTTCGCTCATCCCTACTAACCACCTAAGAAAATTCCTCTTTTTTTATACACTGGAACGTTTGACTATAGGTTTACTTATTTTCTTTTACAAGGCTTCTACTGGAATTAAGTGAATGCAACACACAAAAACGGTTTATTTTACTAGGTAATAGATTTTCATAGGCCACATTATTTGTCTGATGTGTTTATGTAACACAGTAACTAGTGAGACTGAATTGCTGGCCTATTATGAGATACTGCAAGCTATGAAGTAACTTGTATAACCTTTTGTGATACTTTCCTCTTAATTATTAATATTCTTGTACTTTGATATATGAATCTAGACTGATGCAGCATCCTGTTTCTACAGCTCTCGTGAAAATAAGATTTCCTTATCACTGTTCCATCCATTTGGTGCTTTCAGTCCTCATATAAATTTGATTTGCAGCAGCTATGAAAGAACAGAAAAGATATTCTTTGCAAGCAGTGCTGACTTTATTGGTGAAGATAAAAGACTGATTGAGGTGCCGTATGTAACAGCTCAATAACAGTTAACTCTTTCAGCAGTTGAGATGGTACAGCTTTATTTTTTTGTTGATAGAGTCGATTTTTCATTATGTCTGCATAAAAAATATAGAAATGTTATAAATCTTAAAGATTGAAAGGCAAAATACAGAATCTTAATATATAACATCAAGGTTCAATTACATGTATGTTTTATCAGCCACTGGTAGCGCTTACAATTCAACCACCCAATCCCGGCTGCCCCTGGACTTGCCATTGTGCATGTGCAGCCCAGCAAGCAGGAGGAAACGGTGATCACTACCTATGACCACTGAATTGAAATGTACTCATTATAGCACAGAATGGCGTTTGATTTACACTGTTTTTTTTCTTTTTGTAGTCTGTTAATATTAAGACGCAAAGGTCTGAAAAGGTGCTATATACTCAAAACACAATTATTTGAGCAATAAAAAAAAAAAAAAACAATGAACATATTTGCATCATGATACATCTGATCTGATGTCAACTGTTAACTATCAGACACAGAATTGCAAAAATTCTGACCCACTGTCAGGGACAAGTAGAATTAATGCATTTAATTCAGTATCAAATAATTGACTCACATCTAAAAGTAGAAATCTGATGTGAACATGCTGCTTCTTTCTGATAACAGGCTTTTTTCATATTGTCTAGTGGAACGAATAATTAAAAAATGGCAGGTACAAGGGATCCTGCCCACCTCTGATGCAGTAGTATGATGGTTTTCCAACTTTGTAGTTATTCATTACTTCAGTGGTCCACTTGCCATTATTTACTATAGGTGGCACAGTGTCACTTATTTTGTATTTCAGAAGGCTGGGTTACAGTTGCTATTATTTTTTATTTCGGGGCACAGTGGCCATTATATATTGTTTAAAGGGACCACAATGACCCTTATTTATTTTAGAAGAAACTGTGAATATAATTATTGTTTTTCGATGGCATGGCTGAAATGATTATTTATTTTTTGGAGCACTGTGAAATTATTAATAATTTCAGGTGTACAGTGTATATTATTATTTATGTCAGGGGAGCAATAGACTTTATTAATTAATTCAGGGGTAGCAAACTCTGCAGAGATGAGTCGTGACTGGAAGAAATTGTCAAGGTGGCCGGGGACAAATGGAGAAGAAACGGAAAGCAAACAACTCCAATAATAATTATGTCTCTGTGTCTGATCAGTAGAAAGAAAAGAATCAGCACTCATTAGTTGTAGTGTTATGTAAAAAGGCACTAAAGATTTACTGAACCTAATTAGAGTAACATTTCTAAACGAAAGAAAAAGATTTAAAGATGTGCCAAATTTTTTATACAATATGTGCCTTTTGATAAATTTGACACAGCTTTCACCAATGGAAGCTCAAACCAAAATTACTTCAGAAAGTTTCCTCATGATACCCCACCAAGCACAAAAAATTAAGCCCCATTGTGAGTACTTGTAAATAATTGTAAAGTAGTGGAGTACAACTTAGGGTGCATTTACATCACCATCACCAGAAAAATTGACACCATTTGTCATCCTTTTGAGCCATATCCGTCTGAGATTCGTTTTTCAGACAGAAACAAAAGTACTGCATAAATTACTTTTTCCCCCCGTCTAAAAAAAAATCTCAGACGCATATGGCTCAAATGGATGACAACTGATGCAACAGGATCCATTTTTTACAGGATTCTTTTTTTTTCTCTCTCTCTCTCGTCTTCTGACAGATCAGAAGAATGGAAAGCTGAAAAATTATGCAAACTTAGCCTTATATGTATTAATTATTGTATGTTCATACCACGGGTATATGAGTTATTGCACAGTATATAATATGTTATTACTAGTGCTGACCAATTCAAAGTATCCAAAGTGGACTTTGATTCAAATTTCAGGGAAAATTTGATTCGCTGTTCAGTCAAATTTGTGTTTCGTGTTAATGTATCAATTTTCACTAAAATAGCAGTAAAAAAAACATCATGCTCACCTCATCTATTTGAGCCATCTCGATTGAAGATCCCGCTCAAAATCCAATTGCGCGGTGACTGATGATTTGACCACGCCGGCCAGAGTGATCACATCATCAAGCACTGCACAAGATTTTGTGCGGTATCTTCAATCAAGATCGCCTTTGCAGCCTCTTCGTGCTAAATTAGATAAAGGGAGTACAGTGCCTTGCGAAAGTATTCGGCCCCCTATAACTTTTCAACCTTTTGCCACATTTCAGGCTTCAAACAAAAAGATATAACATTTTAAATTTTTGGTGAAGAATAAACAAGTTGGTCACAATTGTGAAGTGGAACGAAATTTATTAACTTTTTTTGTAATAATAAAACTGAAAAGTGGGGCGTGCAAAATTATTCGGCCCCCTTGCATTAATGCTTTGTTGCGCCACCTTTTGCTGCGATTACAGCTGCAAGTTGCTTGGGGTATGTCTCTATCAGTTTTCCACATCTAGAGGCTGAAATTCTTGCCCATTCTTCATTGCAAAACAGCTCGAGCTCTTTGAGGTTGGATGGAGAGCGTTTGTGAACAGCAGTTTTCAGCTCTTTCCACATATTCTCAATTGGATTCAAGTCTGGACTTTGACTTTTAAAAATTAAGCCCTCATACAGCTATGTGAACAGAAAAATAAAAGAGTTATGGCTGTTTGAAGGCAGGGAGCGCAAAACGAAAATGCATAACCGAAAAAACCTCCGGGCGCGAAAGGGTTAAACTTCTCCACAACAGTATCACGGACCTGCCTGGTGTGTTCCTTGGTCTTCATGATGCTCTCTGTGCTTTAAACAGAACCCTGAGACTATCACAGAGCAGGTGCATTTATACCGAGATTTGATTACACACAGGTGGATTCTATTTATCTTCATCAGTCATTCAGGACATCTTTGGATCATTCAGAGATCCTTCTGGAGTGAACTTCTGGAGTGAGTTTTCTGAACTGAAAGTAAATGGGCCAAATAATTTTGCACGCCCCACTTTTCAGTTTTATTATTACAAAAAAAGTTTAAATGATCCAATAAATTTTGTTCCACAGCCTGAAATGTGACAAAAGGTTGAAAAGTTCCAGGGGGCCGAATACTTTAGCAAAGCACTGTATTATTATTAGTTTTTTAACCTATTAACCCTCTGAAAGCCCTCCTTTTTTTAATCTCAGATGCCACAATCAATGATGAATGCAGCATCTGAGGGGTTCATCTGACGGGGACGGCGCAATCGCCATTCTACATTTCTTTGTGAAAGTTAGTGAAGCAGACAAATTTAATTTTTATAAACTTCACTCATCCTTTGTTATTACTAAAAAAACTTACATTACATCTGATCTGTGTATTTTATTTTTTTTTTGCCGCACATCCTCTAAAATTTACAGATAGAGTATTTAGAAAAAATGTTCTTACAAAAATAAATGCCCCCTTTATTTCACTTTACCAGAGCAAGTGAGTGTTGATCAACAGTGTTTTGTTCTTTTAACATGCTACAGAATAAAGGAATCTATCACTGCTCAGTCTGGAACATTCAGTAACACCTTAGCAGATGCAATGATCTCAAAGAAACAACTGTTGCTATTCAGCTTTTGGAGGATTAAATTGCAGCTTCTAAACAATGTGAAGGCCATCACATTGTATAAAACAGATGGTACCCTTGTCCGAAATTGGCATTCCTGCCAGTCCACTGAAACAGTACACTATGTGACGCTGTGAAAAATTGACAACCATTATCTTGAGATATTTCATGATCTACATGGACAAGACTGGTAAAGTTCATGCAAGAGAAGTAAAAACTTTTTAAGTGGCTGGTTTAAATCAAGATATATTTTTCTCACACCAGTAAGCCTTAAGGACTTGGTTCCTTTGAGATTTGGAAAATATAATAAATGCGATACACTTCATACATTCTTATGTCAAGGTCATAAAAATGGTAAATTGTATACTCATAAATGAAGCACTCACAAGTGTGGCGGTGATTAACTGCCGCCAAGAGTCTGTGACGATGCAAGGTAAGCATTTTCTTGGTTAATGATTTCTGCTGTATGTATCATTAAGGGGTTGGTTATAGTAACATTTATAAATGTGCTGGAAACAGCTATATAGTCAGCTTACTAATAAACTGTAAGAAGAACATTGCAGGACTGGTCCCTTGTACTCACAACAGACTCCTGTGTAGTAAGATAATCCTAGTAATTATCCCCCAAAAAAGAACACTAATTGAGGGGAACGTGACTAGACCCGTCCATCAGTGGCTTTCAACAGAACAGTTTAAACAGAACACTCTGCACGGCTTGGGTAACTATTGCATACACAGTGCCATGCAGAGTGTTACTCTATGGAAGCCGCTAATAGATAGGTTTAGTCCTGTTCCCCTCCATCCGTGGCCATGTTGAGGGAAAGATCATTATTAGAGATGAGCGAGCACTAAAATGCTCGGGTGCTCGTTATTTGAGTCAAATTTTTCCTGATGCTCGGGTGCTCGTTTCGAATAATGAACCCCATTGAAGTCAATGGGAGACTCGAGCATTTTTTGCAGGGGACCAAAGTTCTGCACAGGGAAGGTTGCGTGAAAACCTGGAAACCTCAGAAAATGATGGAAACACCACAGAAATGGACAGGAAACAGCAGGGACAGCATGCACTGATGCCTCTGAGGCTGCCTTATCGCACCATTACGCCAAATTCTGGGCAACAGCCTGGTGGTAACCCTCAAGACAATTGTGCTGACCCAGACCAAGATGGGCAAGGCACATGCGCTGGCACATGTTAGGAAAGCCCCCAACTAGGTGTAACGAAAGTCTATCACCGCCTGCGGGTGACACCACTGTCCATGCTGGCACTGCTGTCCTATCTCAAGCCCCAGGATGCAGGCATAAGCGTCTCCCTCCCCGCACCCACCCAGTAGTACACAGCGTACACAAAGTTCTCCCAGCACAGTGCCCAGCTCTCCCCATCCCAGACGGGCAAACATGCACCCCATACCCACCCTGTCCACAGCAGACAAAAAGACCTCCAAGCACAGTGCCCAGCTTTCCTAATTCCAGACGGGCTAAGATGTACACTGCACCCACCCATTAGTCTCCACACGTGGGTGGGTGCAGAGCCTTTTAGTGCCCCTCAAGACAATGTTTGTGTGCCAGAGCCGGGTAGTAACCCTCCTTGAAGTTGTGGGGGAGAGGCCTCCGGTGACCCTCAAGACAATTTTGGTTCGACAGTGTAGTGGCGAGCCTCCAAAAAATCGTGGGTGAGAGCCTAGAGGTGATCTTCAGAAACAATTGGTTTGAAAAAGCATGGTGGTGCACCCCAGCATGACAGTCTGTGACTGAGATTGCAGGTGAACCCGCTAAAATTGTAGTCTAGCACACCTTGGTGGTGAACCCCTAAATTACATAGTTTGACTGAGATTGCAGTTTACAGCATGGAGGTGAAACCCAGGATGACTTGTTAAGACTGAGATTGCAGTTTACAGCATGGCGGTGAACCCCAGAGTGGCATGGTTAGACTAAGATAGCAGCTGAACCACCCAAAAATTTAGCCTGACACAGCATGGCGGTGACAACAGAGTGACCAAGTTAGATGAGGTAGCAGGTGAGCCACCCAAAAATTTAGCCTGACACAGCATGGCGGTGACAACAGAGTGACCAAGTTAGATGAGGTAGCAGGAGAGCCACCCAAAAATTTAGCTTGACACAGCATGGCGGTGACACCACCGAGTGACCAAGTTAGATGAGGTAGCAGGTGAGCCACCCAAACATTTAGCCTGACACAGCATGGCGGTGACACCAACAAGTGACCAAGTTAGATGAGGTAGCAGGTGAGCCACCCAAACATTTAGCCTGACACAGCATGGCGGTGACACCAACAAGTGACCAAGTTAGATGAGGTAGCAGGTGAGCCACCCAAACATTTAGCCTGACACAGCATGGCGGTGACACCACCAAGTGACCAAGTTAGATGAGTTAGCAGGTGAGCCACCCAAACATATAGCCTGACACAGCATGGCGGTGACACCAACAAGTGACCAAGTTAGATGAAGTAGCAGGTGAGCCACCCAAACATTTACCCTGACACAACATGGCGGTGACAACAGAGTGACCAAGTGAGACTGAGTTAGCAGGTGAAGCACAAAAAATTTTACCCTGACACAGCATGGCGGTGACAACAGAGTGACCAAGTGAGACTAAGATAACAGGTGAACCACATAAAATTTTACCCTGACACAGCATGGCGGTGACAACAGAGTGACCAAGTGAAACTGAGGTAGCAGATGAAGCACATAAAATTTTTTCCCCATACCCAGCTCCCCCCTACTCTGCTTAGACTGGGGACGAGTGACATAGTCTTGCTGGGGTGACATAAAACTGGCAAAGGCCTTGGAGAGTGTTCCCCTGCCAGCGCTTGACAAGCTGCCTTCTCGCCTCCTCTCCCCTGCTAGTTGGCCCACAGAACCACGTCCTCTGCCGCTAGCGGTGTTAGATGGGAAGAATAGTTTCAGCTTGTGCACCAGGGCCTGTTGATATTGATTCACTCTCGTACTCCTTTCCTCTACAGGAATGAGAGTGGAGGGGGTCCAGGAGGGTGAACACCCAGTAATCGGTGTTGACAAAAATGTTTTTAATGCGAGGGTCACGGGAAAGGCAGCCTAACATGTAGTCAGCCATGTGCGCAAGAGTCCCAACACGCAAGAATTCCCTTTCCTCAGTAGGCTGACTCTCCTCCTCCAACTCCTCCTCTTCAGCCCATACATGCTCAACAGATAAGAAGGAATGAGCATAGGTACCCTCTTCAGTCTCGCCAACAGTCTCCTCCTATTCCTCCTCTTCCTCCTCATCCTCCTCCTCCTCCTCCTCCTCCAATACGTGCTGAGAAACAGATCTTAAGGTGCTCTGGCTATCAAGCAACGTATCTTCTTACCCATCTCCTGTGACAAGCGGAAAGCCTCTGACTTCATGCTGAGCAGTTACATTTCAGCAGACAAAGCAGAGGGATGGTGACGCTGATAATGGCAGCATCGCCGCTGACCATCTGTGTTGACTCATCAAAATGGCTTAACACCTGACAGATATCAGACATCCACGTTAACTCCTCATTGTATACTTGAGGAAGCTAATTAACCTGACTACCAGTTCTCGTAGAAGTTGTCATCTGGCAGTATACAATGGCTCTGCGGTGCTGGTAAACCCTGGCTAACATGTGTAATGTGGAATTCCATCGCCTGGGCACGTTGCACAACAGACGGTGAGCTGGCAGTTGTAAGCGCCATTGCACTGCCCTGAGGGTGGCAGCATCTGTGGTTGACTTACGGAAATGCGCACAGATGCTTTGCACCTTGGTGAGCAAGTCAGACAAATTGGGGTAGGTCTTGAGGAACCGCTGAACCACATAATTGAACACGTGGGCCAGGCATGGCACATGTGTGAGTCTGCCGAGTTTCAGAGCCGCCACCAGGTTACGCCCGTTGTCACACACAACCATGCCTGGTTTGAGGTTCAGCGGCGCAAGCCAAAGATCGGTCTGCGCCGTGATGCCCTGTAACAGCTCTTGGGCGGTGTGCCTCTTGTCACCTAAGCTCAGCAGTTTTAGCACTGCCTGTTGGCGCTTACCCACGGCACTGCACCTGCGCCTGGAGCTACCGACTGAAGGCGCCGTGCTCACGGATGGTAATTGAGAGGAGGAGGAGGGGTTGGAGGAAGAGGCATACTAAGCATGAGAAACTGTGACCGAGGCAGGCCCCGCAATCCTCGGTGTGGGCAGCACATGAGCGGCCCCAGGGTCAGACTCGGTCCCAGCCTCCACCAAGTTAACCCAATGTGCCGTCAGTGAGATATAGTGTCCCTGCCCGCCAGCACTTGTCCACGTGTCCGTGGTTAGGTGGACCTTCTCAGTAACCGCGTTGGTCAGGGCACGGATGATGTTCTCTGACAAATAGTGGCGGCTGGGTACCAAGTACCGAGGGACAGCCACTGCCATCAGGTTGCGGAAAGCCTCAGCCTCTACCAATCTATAGGGCAGCATCTCCAGGCTCAACAATTTGGACATTTAGGGCTTGTGCATATGGGTGGCTGTAATTGTATTTGTGCTTGCGCTCAAATGTCTGCTGCAAAGACAGCTGGACGCTGCGCTGGGACACATTGGTGGAGGTTGTGGAGGATCGTGGAGGTGAAGGGGTGGTTGTAGGGCGGGAGGCGCTCGTGCCGGGGTCCTGGGCAGGGGGTTGACTCGCCGAGCCAGCATGTGACACAGGGGAAGGGGCAGTGGTGTGACCCGCAGGAAGTGAACGGCCTTGTTTCCACTGAGTCGGGTGTTTAGCACTCATATGCCTGCGCATGCTGGTAGTGGTTAGGCTGGAAGTGGTGGCTCCCCTGCTTATCCTGGTGTGGCACAGGTTGCACACCACAGTCCGTCGGTCATCCTCACTTTCATTAAAAAAACGCTAGACTTGCGAACATCTAGGCCTCGGGACGGGAGCTTGACTCCGTAAAACTGTTGCTGATCTACCTGCTCTGGCCCTGCTGCTCCCTCTGGCCACCCCACTGCCTCTTCCAACCTGTTCTGGTGCTGCACTTGCCTCCCCCTCAGAAGCACTGTCTTGAGTTGGATTACCAACCCAGCTCGGGTCAGTCACCTCATCATCCACCAGCTCTTCCTCCGATTCCTCACTCTGCTCTCCCCTCAGACTTACTGCCGTGACAACAACGTCACTGTCTGACAACCGTGTCTCATCATCATCATCATCATTATCATCCGACACCTCTTCACGCACTACTTGCACTAAGTCCACACTCTCATCACCCATAGACTGTAAAAGTTCTAAATTTTGGGCATCGGGACAGAGCAACTGCTCAGGTTGCTGTTGAGCAGTGGTTTGTGTCTCTGGGTAGGGTCCTGAAAAGAGTTCCTGTGAGTATGCCAGATCTGAATCCATACTTTACGTGGGGGGGGCATGCTTGGGGGAAGGAGGTTGAGCTGGAGGAGCCAGAGGTCTACTCCCTTGGCTAGCGTGGGTGGACTGCAAGGAAGACTGGGTGGTGGATAAATTACTGGACGCATTGTCTGCTATTCACGTCATCACCTGTTCGCACTGTTGTGCTTTCAATAGTGGTGTACCACGTGAACCAGTAAGTTGCGAGATGAAGCTAGGGAGTGAAACTCTGCGGCGTTCCACTGCTCCCTCATCAACATGTACTGTGTCACCCTGCCCAGGACCACAGCATCTGCCCCCTACACTACTTGAATGCCCACGCCCTAGTCCTTGACCCTTAGCCCTTGGGTTCAACATTTTGTTTGTTCACTGCACTGTATGATATATAACTGAGAGAAAAAAACGTAGTCTTTACACAGCGTCTATTGAACCGCAAACCACTCAATTTTTCACTGCAATGTATGATATATAACTGAGAGATAAAACGTATATTTTCTACACTCCGGCTAGTGTGCAGCACACGACAGAATTTTTCACTGCACTGTATAATATATACCTGAGAGAAAAAACGTAAATTCTCTACACTCCGGCTAGTGTTCAGCACACGACAGAATGTTTCACTGCACTGTATAATATATAACTGAGAGATAAAACGTATATTTTCTACACTCCGGCTAGTGTGCAGCACACGACAGAATTTTTCACTGCACTGTATAATATATAACTGAGAGAAAAAACGTAAATTTTCTACACTCCGGCTAGTGTGAAGCACACGACAGAATTTTTCACTGCACTGTATAATATATAACTGAGAGAAAAAACATAAATTTTCTACACTCCGGCTAGTGTGCAGCACACGACAGAATTTTTCACTGCACTGTATAATATATAACTGAGAGAAAACACGTAAATTTTCTACACTCCAGCTAGTGTGCAGCACACGACAGAATTTTTCACTGTACTGTATAATATATAAATGAGAGAAAAAACGTAAATTTTCTACACTCCGGCTAGTGTGCAGCACACGACAGAATTTTTCACTGCACTGTATAATACATAACTGAGAGAAAAAATGTATATTTTCTACACTCCAGCTAGTGTGCAGCACACAACAGAATTTTTCACTGCACTGTATAATATATAACTGAGAGAAAACACGTACATTTTCTACACTCCAGCTAGTGTGCAGCACACGACAGAATTTTTCACTGCACTGTATAATATATAACTGAGAGAAAAAACATAAATTTTCTACACTCCGGCTAGTGTGCAGCACACGACAGAATTTTTCACTGCACTGTATAATATATAACTGAGAGAAAACACGTAAATTTTCTACACTCCAGCTAGTGTGCAGCACACGACAGAATTTTTCACTGTACTGTATAATATATAAATGAGAGAAAAAACGTAAATTTTCTACACTCCGGCTAGTGTGCAGCACACGACAGAATTTTTCACTGCACTGTATAATACATAACTGAGAGAAAAAATGTATATTTTCTACACTCCAGCTAGTGTGCAGCACACGACAGAATTTTTCACTGCACTGTATAATACATAACTGAGAGAAAAAATGTATATTTTCTACACTCCGGCTAATGTGCAGCACACGACAGAATTTTTCACTGCACTGTATAATATATAACTGAGAGAAAACACGTAAATTTTCTACACTCCAGCTAGTGTGCAGCATACAACAGAATTTTTCACTGTACTGTATAATATATAAATGAGAGAAAAAACTTAAATTTTCTACACTCCGGCTAGTGTGCAGCACACGACAGAATTTTTCACTGCACTGTATAATACATAACTGAGAGAAAAAATGTATATTTTCTACACTCCAGCTAGTGTGCAGCACACGACAGAATTTTTCACTACACTGTATAATATATAACTGAGAGAAAAAACGTACATTTTCTACACTCCAGCTAGTGTGCAGCACACGACAGAATTTTTCACTGCACTGTATAATATATAACTGAGAGAAAAAACATAAATTTTCTACACTCCGGCTAGTGTGCAGCACACGACAGAATTTTTCACTGCACTGTATAATATATAACTGAGAGAAAACACGTAAATTTTCTACACTCCAGCTAGTGTGCAGCACACGACAGAATTTTTCACTGTACTGTATAATATATAAATGAGAGAAAAAAACGTAAATTTTCTACACTCCGGCTAGTGTGCAGCGCACGACAGAATTTTTCACTGCACTGTATAATACATAACTGAGAAAAAAACATGTATATTTTCTACACTCCAGCTAGTGTGCAGCACACGACAGAATTTTTCACTGCACTGTATAATATATAACTGAGAGAAAAAACGTAAATTTTCTACACTCGACTAGTGTGCAGCACACGACAGAATTTTGCACTGCACTGTATAATATATAACTGAGAGAAAAACGAATATTTTCTACACTCCAGCTAGTGTGCAGCACACGACAGAATTTTGCACTGCTCTGTATAATATATAACTGAAAGGAAAAACGTATATTTTCTACACTCCGGCTAGTGTGCAGCACACGACACAATTTCGCACTGCACTATAGTATATATGACTGAGATGAAAAACGTATATTTTCTACAATCCGGCTAGTGCGCAGCACTCGACAGAATTTTTCACTGCACTGTATAATATATAACTGAGAGAAAAACGTATATTTTCTACACTCCGGCTAGTGTGCAGCACACGACAGAATTTTGCACTGCACTGTATAATATATAACTGAAAGGAAAAACGTATATTTTCTACACTCCGGCTCGTGTGCAGCACACGACACAATTTCGCACTGCACTGTAGTATATATGACTGAGAGGAAAAACGTAGTCTTTAGACGGTGGCTATTGCACCGCAAACCACTCAATTTTTCACTGCACTGTATGATATATAACTGAGAGGAAAAACGTATATTTTCTACACTCCGGCTAGTGTGCAGCACACGACAGAATTTTTCACTGCACTGTATAATATATAACTGAGAGGAAAAATGTATATTTTCTACACTCCAGCGAGTGTGCAGCACACAACAGAATTTTGCACTTCACTGTAGTATATATGACTGAGAGGAAAAACGTATATTTTCTACAGTCCGGCTAGTGTGCAGCACACGACAGAATTTTGCACTGCACAGTATAATATATAACTAAGAGGAAAAAATTATATTTTCTACACTCTGGCTAATGTGCAGCACACGACAGAATTTTGCACTGCACTGTAGTTTATATGACTGAGAGGAAAAACGTATATTTTCTACACTCCGGCTAGTGTGCAGCACACGACACTATTTTGCACTGCACTGTATAATGTATAACTGAGAGGAAAAACGTATATTTTCTACACTCCGGCTAGTGTGCAGCACACGACACAATTTCGCCCTGCACTGTAGTATATATGACTGAGAGGAAAAACGTTGTGTTTAGACGGCGGCTATTGCACCGCAACCCACTCAATTTTTCATTGCACTGTAGGATATTTAAAAAAACGTATTCCCTAGACTGACGCTACTGTACAGCACACTACATAATTGTTCACTGGACTGTAGTGTATAGAAATGAGAGAAAAAACGTATTCCCTAGACTGACACTACTGTACAGTACACTACATAATTGGTCACTGGACTGTAGTGTATAGAAATGAGAGAAAAACGTATTCCCTAGACTGACGCTACTGTACAGTACACTACATAATTGTTCACTGGACTGTAGTGTATAGAAATGAGAGAAAAAACGTATTCCCTAGACTGCACTACAGATCCCAGCAAGCCAAGGTACAGCAGCAGCAGCAGCAAAAATGAGTAGTGAGAGGACTTTGGGCAATTTCTTTTGGGTCTGTGTGGACCATGTACTGTCCCTTCTGCCACCAGTCACTGTGTACAGTGTGCAGCCAAGATGGTGGTAGCTGCACTACAAGTCCCAGCCAGCAGCCAGGAGGAGACAAAAAAAAAGGTGCTTGTGGCCCTTAGAAGGGCTGTTGGGTTCTTTGTGGGTGATTCCTGCCTAACCAACATATAAATTCAGGCCCTAACACTCTCCCTGACAGACAGTAGCTCTATCCCTAATGCAGGCGGCGTCTGACGCGAGCAGCGCGGGACCAGATTCTTATATTCCCAGGTCATCTAATCTGGCCAGCCAATCCCTGCTATCGACTTGTAGGGGCCCCACGTGATGCTAGGAGGTACCAAAGACTCTCCTGCATGTTGATTGGCTGAGAAAAGGCGCCTAACATGCAGGAAGAGGAAGTTGCCATTTCCTTGAGGATCGCGATATGATAGTCCGAGTATCGAGCATATGCGAATACCCTAATACTCGAACGAGCACCAAGCCCGGACGAGCATGTTCGCTCATCTCTATACATTATGCTTACACAGGAAACTGCTTTTAGCACAAGGGGATGCTGGTGCAATAAGTGGGACAGTAATGGTAATGTTCTTCTTAAAGCCTATTAGTGAGTTGACTATAATTTTGTTTACAGCACATTTATGAAAGTTACCATAAGCTGTCCAACACCTTTAAGGAGGCCCTGTCATCTACTCAAAATTTTTAAATTGCAACACTGATTGGATTGCATCAGGTCTGTAAAGATCCACCTTGGAATAGTATACTGCTGGTCATCCCCTTGGCTATGCATGTACTCTTTGCATATCATGTAACAGAACTAATGGTTTGAATAATTCTATAATGGGTGTCAGAAATATTACACTGGATGATTTAGTGGAGTCATGTCAATTGAGGGAGGTGCACAATTTGAGCGGACGTTGCCAGCAGTCCTGAATTTGCAGGGACTGTATCTAATTTTCAGAGACAGTCCCAACAAATTTGGTTGTCCTGGGCTGAACATGGGTGGGACTTATATAAGCCATGCTGATAAGTTGATGTTCTGGGCCATGTTTAGGGTGTACCTGGGACATTGCTTATATGGCCTGAATTTACTACGTACAATGTTGGGAAGTAAGTTCTAGCTAGTAGTATGTGTGATATTGTTTGAAGAAAGTATACTTGAGGCTAGCATGTATTTTTTCCCTTTTGACTTATACTTCTATGGTTTAGGCATGAATAACAATGTGAAATCTATGTCAATATTAGGAGACATTCACTTCAGTGCTATTGCTTTCTGTTCTTCTGCTTCTTTATAGAAGCAGACAAATGGAAATAACGAAAGTTAGAGATGAGCGAGCATGCTCGTCCGAGCTTGGTGCTCGTTCGAGCATTAGGGTACTCGTAAGTGCTCGCTGCTCGGACGAGCATCTCGCCATGCTCGAGGAAATGGCATCTCCCGCCTTTTGAATTGTTGGCGGCTATAAACTCAGCCAATCACAAGCCAGGATACTCTGCGTACTACCCAGCATCATATGGGGGCCCTTACATGTCGATAGCAGGGGTTGGCTGGCCTGAACAGGAATATACTCGCTGCCTGGATGCCGTTAGGGACAGATCTGCAGTGTGATACAGGGAGAGTGTTAGCTTGTTCTACTAGATTTGTGTTAGGCAGGAGTGATTCTAAAAGAACCCTACAGCCCTTGTTAGGGCTACAAGACCCTTTTTTTTATCTGCTTGTGGCTGGGCTTGCTGGCACTACTAGTGCAGCTACCGCCATATTTGCAGCAGTGTGGAACCATTCTGTGTGTCACAGTTCAACTGTCCAGTCACCACAAACCACAATCCGTATTTTCTGTCCAGGTGACCCATACTGTACGTCACGGAATCAAATACGGTCTTTTGCTTTCACTGATACAGCTACATTAGAAAAATCTGTGTGCGACATTTGTCTGGGTTGCACTTAAGCAGACCAAGTCTGCCTAATCTAATAGTTTCAGTGTAATTGCTCCATACTGCACGGTATGTAATAAAATATGTAATTTTGCTCTAACTTATCCACATATATATTAACTTGTTCAGATTGAAAAAATTTGTGGGTTTCAGTACAGCAGGTCGATTTTTTTTTTTGGTATATATAATACACTTATACAGAAAATGTTGAACTCCAGGGCTAAGGGTCGAGGACGAAGGCGTGGGTATGGGCATTCAATTACTGCAGGGGGAAGAGGCCGTGGTCCTGGGCAGGGTGAGACAGTACCTGCTGATGAGGGAGCAGGGGAACGCCGCAGAGCTACACTCCCTAGCTTCATGTCTCAACTTACAGGGACACGTGGTAGAGCACTGTTGAAACCACAACAGTGCAAACAGGTGATGTTGTGGATTGTGGACAATGCTTCAAGTAATTTGTCCACCAGTCAGTCTTCCACGCAGTCCACCCACGTTACCCAAGGGAGCACTCCTCTGGCTCCTCCACCTCAACCTCCTTCCCCCCAGTCTGCCCCCTCCCAGGAAAATTTGGAATGTGATCCGGCATGATCTCAGGAACTGTTTTCTGGACCCTTCCCAGAGTCACAAACCACTTCTCAGGTTGCTGCTGACCTCTTTCCCGATGCCCAAGTTTTCCAACTGTCGCAGTCTGTGGGTGATGACATTGTTGACTTAGTGGAAGAAGTGTATAAAGAGGTGTCGGACGATGAGGAGACACGGTTGTCAGACAGTGGTGAAGATGTTGTCAGGGCAGGAAGTCCGAGGGGGGAGCAGACTGAGGAATCGGAGGATGACGAGGTGACTGACCCAAGCTGGGTTGATAAGCCGAGTGAAGACAGTGCTTCTGAGGTGGAGGCGAGTGCTGCACCAGAACAGGTTGGAAGAGGCAGTGGTGTGGCCAGAGGGAGAAGCAGGGCCAGAGCTGGTGCATCAGCAGCAACTGTTTCACGTAGTGAAGCTTCCGTGGCGAGGCCCAGATGTTCGCAAGTCTGGAGGTTCTTTAAAGAAAGTGAGGATGACCGACGGACTGTGGTGTGCAACCTGTGCCACACCAGGATCAGCAGGGGTGCCACCACTACTAGCTTAACCACCACCAACATGTGCAGGCATATGAGTGCTAAACACCAAACTCAATGGAACCAAGGCCGTTCACCACCTCCTGCGGGTCCCACCACTGCTCCTTCCCCTGTGTCACTCGCTGCCTCTGCTAGTCAACCCCCTGCCCAGGACCCCGGCACGAGCGCCTCCAGCCGGAAAACCACACCTTCGCCTCCACGATCCTCCACAGCGTCCACCAATGTGTCCCTGCGCAGTGTTCAGCTTTCTTTACAGCAGACACTGGAGCGCAAGAGGAAATACAGTTCCACCCACCCACATGCCCAAGCCCTCAACGTCCACATCTCCAAATTTCTGAGCCTGGAGATGCTTCTCTATAGGCTGGTAGAGACCGAGGCCTTTTGCAACCTCATGGCGGTGGCTGCCCTTCGGTATTCGGTCCCCAGCCGCCACTATTTTTCCCAATGTGCCGTCACAGCCCTACACCAGCACGTGTCACAGAAAATCATCCGTGCCCTGACCAACGCTGTTTCTGAGAAGGTCCACCTAACCACAGACATGTGGACAAGTGCTGCTGGCTAGGGACACTATATCTCACTGAAGGCACATTGGGTTAACTTGGTGGAGGCTGGGACCGAGAATGACCCTGGGGCCGCTCATGTACTGCCCACACCGAGGATTGCGGGGCCTACCTCGGTCACGGTCTCTCAGACGTACTATGCCTCCTCCTCCTGACGGCACATTGGGTTAACTTGGTGGAGGCTGGGACCGAGTCTGACCCTGGGCCGCTCATGTACTGCCCACACCGAGGATTGCGGTGCCTACCTCGGTCACGGTCTCTCAGACGTACTATGCCTCCTCCTCCGAACCCTCCTCCACCTCCACCTCCTCCTCCGAATTACCATCCGTGGGCACGACGCCTTCAGTCGGTAACTCTAGGCGCATCAGCAGTGCCGTGGCTAAGCGCCAGTAGGCGGTGCTCAAACTTCTGAGCTTAGGTGACAAAAGGCACACCGTCCAAGAACTATTACAGGGCATCACGGAGTAGACCGATCTGTGGCTTGCACCGCTGAACCTCAAGCCAGGCATGGTTGTGTTTGACAACGGGCGTAACCTGGTGTCGTCTCTGCAACTCGGCAGACTCACACATGTGCCATGCTTGGCCCACGTGTTCAATCTCATAGTTCAGCGGTTCCTCAAGACATACCCCAATCTGTCTGATTTGCTCACCAAGGTGCGCCGCATCTGTGCGCATTTCCGCAAGTCGACCACACATGCTGCCACTCTCAGGGCAGCGCAGCGCCGCCTACAACTGCCCGCTCACCGACTGTTGTGCAATGTGCCCACAAGATGGAATTCGACATTAAATGTTATCCAGAGTTTACAAGCAGCGCAGAGCGATTGTAGACTGCCAGATGTCAACTTCCACCAGAACTGGTAGTCAGGTCATTCAGCTTCCTCAAGTCTACAATGAGGAGTGGACGTGGCTGTCTGATATCTGCCAGGTGTTGACCAACTTTGAGGACTCAAGACAGATGGTCATTATCAGCCTCACCATCCCGCTGCTTTGCCTGTTGAAAAATTCACTGGTCAGCATGAAGTCGGAAGCTTTGCGCTTGTCACAAGAGACGGTGGAGGAAGATACGCCGCTTGATAGCCAGAGCACCCTCCGGTCTGTTTCTCAGCGCGTATCGGAGGAGGGGGATGAGGATGAGGAGGAAGAGGAGGAGAATGTCGGCGAGACAGAAGAGGGTACCAATGCTCAGTCCTTCTTAATTCTTGAGCGTGTATGCGCTGAAGAAGAGGAGGAAGAGGAAATGGAGAGTCAGGCCAGTGAGGAGAGGGAATTATTGCATGTTGGGACTCTGGCGCACATGGCAGACTTCATGTTAGGCTGCCTATCCCGTGACCCTCGCGTTAGAAGAATTTTTTCAAACACCGATTACTGGGTGTTCACTCTCCTGGACCCACGGGGAGGCGAGCAGTCAGCTTGTCCAGCACTGTCAGGGGAACGCTCTCCAAGGCCTTTGCCACTTTTATGTCACCCCAGCAAGACACTGTCACCTGTCCCCAGTCTCGGCAGAGTAGGGGTGAGCTTTACAGAAAGATGGTGAGGGAGTACCTAGCTGACCATACCAACGTCCGGACCGATCATTCTGCTCCATACAACTACTGGGTTTCAAAGCTGGACACGTGGCCTGAACTGGCGCTGTACGCCTTGGAGGTGCTGGTCTGCCCTGCCACTAGCGTGTTGTCAGAGCGGATATTCAGTGCAGCTGGTGGTATCATCACCGATAAGCGTACACTCACAGGGCTGACAGGCTGACGCTTATTAAAATTAACAAAGCCTGGATTTCACCGGAATTCAAATCTCCTCCGGGGGAAAGCAGCTAAAGATTAACATTACTTATGTATCCGATTTCTCTTCTCTACTCCTCCTCCTCCTCCTTTTCGTCTTTGCCTAACGCTGACCCAAAACGCAATTTTTTAGAAGGCCAACTGGCACTCTTTTACGACAACTTTTTCCGGAGGGCCCCAACAGGCCCTCTCTCCAAACAATTTTTCCGGAGGGCCACCTACAGGCCCTCTCTCTAAACAATTTTTCCGGAGGGCCACCTACAGGCCCTCTCTCCAAACAATTTGTCCGCAGTGTCAACTACAGACAGTGTAAAACAATGTTTCAGGAGCGTCAAACAGACAGTTCAAAACAATTTTTCAGTAGGCGCAAGTACCGACATTTAAAAAAAAAAAATTTTTGCTAAGGGTCGACTTTATGTACTCCGAAAAGAAAAACATTTTTGGAGGCTCAACAAAAGCCATTCCACTGCATTCTCAGTCGGACAAAGTCATTGGTGGTGTAACCACCATGCTGTGTCAGGCAAAATTTTTGGGTGCTTTACCAGCTACCGCATACTAACTCAGTCACTCTGTTGTCACCGCCGCCATACAGGGCCACGAAAAATGTTTATGTGGTTCGCCTGCTCCCGCAGTGTCACTCGCTCACTCTGTTGTCACCACCATAGTGGTTTGCACTACAGTAGCCCAAGTCTGCACATTCCCCTTTTTATCTCCAAGTGATCTATACTGCACGTCACGTAAAAAAATACATTCTTTTGCTCTCAGTGATACAAATCCATTTCATAAAATCCTTTCTTTCTCTTTAACTGATCTATACTGAACGTCACTTTTAAAAATACGTCTTTTTTCTCTCTTTCCAAATAACTTTTTTAGAGGACCACATACAGGCCCTTTCTCCAATCAATTTTTCCGCAGGGCCACATAACGCGATAGACGGGAATCGAACCCGGGTCAACTGCTTGGGAAGCAGCTATGCTCTCCACTTTACCACCAACAGCCACAGCAACTGATAAGAACAGATACTAAACTTGATGTAAGCCAACATTTTGACAATCGATAACCCGAAAAGGATCCGCCGTCGAGCCCGGCGTTCGGCCACCCTGAGCATTTCTCAAGGAGACATTCTCCAGGCTCTCAACATCCACATACAGGGCCACGCTAAATTTTTTATGTGCTCTACCAGCTACCGTCCTGTAGCTCGGTCACTCTGACCGAGTCTGACCCTGGGGCCGCTCATGTACTGCCCACTTGGAGGATTGCGGGGCCTACCTCGGTTACGGTTTCTCAGATGTATGCCTCTTCCTCCAACCCCTCCTCCTTCGAATTACCATCCGTGCTTCACCTCCTGCTACCTCAGTCTAACTCGGTCACTCTGTTGTCACCGCCATGCTGCGTCAGGCTAAATTTTTGGGTGGCTCACCTGCTACCTCATCTAACTTGGTCACTTGTTGGTGTCACCGCCATGCTGTGTCAGGCTTATGCCTGCATCGTGTGGCTGGGGATAGGAGAGCAGTGCCAGCATGGGCATTGGTGATGGACCTTCGTTGCACCTAGTTGTGTGCTTCCCTAACATGTGATGGGCATGTGCCTCGCCTTTCTTGGTCTGGGTGAGCACAATTGCCATGAGGGTAACCAGCAGGCTGTTGCAGGAGAATTTGGGGTAATGGTGGGATTAGGCAGCCTTAGAGGCATCCATGCATGCTGCCCCTGCTGTTTCCTGTCCATTTCCGTGGTGTTTCCATCATTTTCTTATGTTTCCCGGTTTTCTCCCAGCCTTCCCTAGGCAGAGCCTTGGTCCCCTGCAAAAAATGCTCGAGTCTCCCATTGACGTCAATGGGGTTCGTTACTCGAAACGAGCACCCGAGCATCGGGAAAAGTTTGTCTCGAATAACGAGCACCCGAGCATTTTAGTGCTCGCTCATCTCTAACGAAAGTGAAAGATTTGGCACATAACTGACAAGAAAGAAACCTAACAGATCCCATTGAATATAATGGGAACTAGAGATGAGCGAATCATTGAAAAAATTATTTGCCGAACATTCCCCGAACTTTTCCTAAAATTAATATTCGCCAAATATATTCGTTGTATTTGCGTACAAAATGTACGTTATTATGTGCTATTAGCGAACATTCGCTCACTAATAACGAACGTTCATTTACAAAATGTACGCAACTTCTTAGAAGACGTACGCATGAGCGTACAAATAGCTTACGAATCTCAGCGTACTATTGTCTAAGCGATTACGTAATACGCAGGCACGTACGAGGAGAGGCCGCGGCGTGCACTCCTCAGAGGCAGAGCGAATATTCGAGACATATATGGTAAATAGTGCAAATACATTATTATAAGTATAATATAAACATTTTAAATATCACCTACATAGTATGCTCACGGACACGTTTAAGTCTCTTTTCTTCTGACGCTTGTCATAGAACTGGGGCAGATTCCCAAACTCAGTCGCAATTTGTAATCCACATAGGCAAAATTGTAATCCAAATAGGTAAAAAAATAGCAGCAAAGGTACCCTTTAAAAAACCCTTTTTCGAGGGGCTCCCCAAATAACCTGAAAGGGGGAAAAAAGGGATGAGGCGCACGTATGCTCAACTTGGATAAAAAAAACTTTTTTTTGATGGGGGGAGTCCTAACAATCCATGGCCATCTGGGTGAGGACAAACGCGGGGCAACAAAACTATAAACAAGGGCCAACTAGTGCCCACCCTTCAGGATAAGTCCATGTTGTGGTTCCCATAAAAACTGCAGGAATTACTTAAAGGCCAGCAGGTCCTCCTCCCTGCTGCTGGAGCTAAAGGACATGAGAGGGCGCTCCTGCCTCATCATGAAAGCGGCCCTGGCTGTGGCAGCAGACCCCCGCCAACCTCTCAAGGATGGTCTTCTTGGTGACTGGGCTGTCACACTGGCAAAGGCAGTGGTAACTTGGGCCCTGCCCATCACTCTGTAGTGGCCAGATCCTCCTGCCTGCATACCAGGTGACAGAATCTCCGGTTGTAATGGTAATGGTAACGCTCTTCCACGAGCGGCGGACTGTGCGGCCTGCAACTGCCATGGGCATGGCAGTTGGTAGTGGTACTGTACCACAGTAGGATGGTACACGAAAGTGTTTGTGGTCATCTGTCCCACATGAAGAATCGGTGGTATCGGTGGCGGCAAATCAGGAATCAGGGGTTCCGGCTGATCCTGACCTTGGGATTTCTCTTTAGATCTCAAGGTCTCAAGGTCACAAGCCTCTTCTGCGGCCTGGGCCTCCTCACTCCAGTCTTCCGGGGGCGCTGCAGGAGTAGGTGGTCGCTTTAAAACTTTCACCCCAGTAGCAAAGGGGCTTTGGAGGCTCTTCATGGGGGTATACTCCACTTAATCCCCTGCATGTAGATTGTGGCGTACGGGCGGAAGATACAGTCGCTTAACCGAACGGCGGTTAACATATAATTCCTCTGCCGTCTCCTCATCGCCGATGAAACCGACTCCCCGCTCCAAGTTGAACCAAATAACGGTTCCCCTTCTGTGCTCCAGCTTAGGGTCACCGGACCGTGGGTGCTTCAAAACTTGCACCACCCACTCCTACACCAGCTTTTTATATTCCCAGAGGGTCTGGGCGTTCCGGGTGACGCCTCAGGGACCATCAAATTCTGGCGTAAGGAGTAGTCCTTGTGCGGCGGAGCAGGAACTCCTGCCGCCTCCGCCGTGTCAGCCAGTGGAGTCACCACCTCAGCAGGCACCTCATCCGAATTCCTGTTGAGCTGTGAGAGATAGATCTCCTCCGGTTCCTTCTCCTCATAGGGGTCGTCTGCCCACAACATGCTTCCCCAGTCAGGACCTCGTTGTCTCGCCGCCATCTTACTCTGCTGACTTGCCACGTCTTCCTCGCGCGCAAGAGAAGGGGGCGGAACTACCAGGGAGGAGTCTGCATCACTGAATAGAATTCGTACGCAACAGCGTGTAGAGTAACTACCAGGGAGGAGTCTACGCAACAGCGTATGGAGTATCTAAATTATACGTAGAAAAGCGTATAATTTAGCGGACAAACTACGTAGCGTTGCGTACAAAAGCGAAGCGAATCACCTAATATTCGGATTTGCTTCGCAGCTGAAAAATCCCAAGATTCGATACAAATCAACGAATCTATGAATCGCTTCGCTCATCTCTATTGGGAACCATTTGGTTTCCGTTCAGAAGAACATTTTTTTAGCAGAGAAAAAAGTTTGCTTATCCCTACTAGTAACCTACACTACTAGTAACCTACACTGTAGCTGTCCTGAATTTGATCTGTTAATCTTAACAAAATTGTTGGCTTTGCTATTGTTCTGTCCTACACGAATGTAAGAAGGCAGACCCATGTAAACAATGAGGTGCCCACAGCTCTAGTATTAGCACTACAGCCCATCCAAAAAGATGAGAGATCTGTGGGATACAGAGAGTTAGACGTCCACAAATCTGATATTAACTTCTATAACATACTTTTGTTTTTGATGGAGGGGAAATTGAAGAATGCTTAAGAAATGTTAAACCACCAGAACGGGTTTTAACAATTTTTCTATGTTTAAAGGCATTCAAATCCACAGAATCTTCCAACATATTAACATTCTCTCCAATTTATTGTTTATTTAATACTATGCAATTGGCATCATCTGTACACAGCAGTGGCCCTGACATTGCAGATGGAAAAACAGCAATTCAGCTAGAGCAGTCAATCCAATACAGATTTTTTCTGTCATTAAAAAAACACAGATTCATTGGGAGGGAGAATGTTAACTCAAGTGCTGATTTAACTAGATTTGGCAAGCACTTGCCTATTCCATTAAACCCCAAAATATCTTCAATAGTGGTGGCCTCTGTTCAAAAGCACTTTGAATCACCATTTTCAAAGAGGCTAGTGCAATAGCCACCTATAAATCCTAGTCTTGGCACCTACAATTTCTAAACCATAGTGGGGAAAAAAAAGATTATGGTATTTACCTCTCTGACGGAAAGATTGATCTTCACTTAGACTATCTGACACTTCTTTTATGACTGAGAGAGCTGCTGATAGCTGGCATATCCAGAATTGATTTATTTCAGTTTTCATTCTTAGCGGGGTTCTTCTTGGAATAATGAGGGCTGATGAAGGCTGATGTTGTTCAGAGCATTGGCTGCTTAAATTTATGTTTCAATCATGTGAGATTATGATTGGATTAATGACTGTAGAAGTCCTATGCTTCCACATTTTCTTTATACTGCAGAGCAATCTTGGCCATCATTACAGGCTTTGGGAAGAATAGCAACTAGCACGCAATACGCAGTGTCTAAGCTTGGGCACATATAAAAAATTACACACACCAACTGCTAGTAATGCAAATGTCAATTGACAGTCTGCTCCTCTTATTATGATACATTGTATCAAATGTTTTAAAACACGGGCTGGAAACATAAAATCTATGTTTAATATGAACATTTATCCTACAAATAAAATGTGTACAAATGTACAAATGTCAGTGTTTACAACTTGAAGAAATTCAATCTCTCTAATCTCTTTAAAGGGGTTGTCCAAGTTATGGAAAAAAAATATAGCACTGTAAATCTGATGGGCAGCAATATATAACTAAGTTCAGCAAGTTTTAGGCAAAAAAAAATCTATTATTTCCTCATTACCCTGGTTCTCTTCTGGCCTTTGTTTACATGCAGTAATAATCTCTGACCCTACCCCCCCCCCCCCTTCTCTGCAAAGGCAGTGAATATAAGTGCTGTGAGTACATGTCTGCCTGCTGGGATACTCAGCAGCATGTTGTATGTGTAGGACTACAAGTCCCAGCTGTACAATGACACTGCTGATTCACACAGGGAATTCTCCCTACCTGTTCTTGTACAATTCCTCTATAGCTCCTTGCCCAGCATTTGTCTCCTCTCACTGCTGCAGCTACTATTTGTTGTAAAGCCTTGAGCCCTCAGTGTGTTCTGGCTGAAGGGGTTAATGTTTTATCTGAAGGAATCCAGGGAGAGAGCAGATAGCAGGAGCCGGCAAAGAAAGGGGGCGTGGCCAGTAATATCTCGTGTACAGACTGTTATCTGAACGCTGACATCACAGGTCATGTGACCCTCAGTCAACTCTGAGAAACCAGCAGCTTTAGAAACACAAAGTATATGGGAAAGTTGTTATACCTGACAAGTTAGAAACATATAAAGAACAAAAAAATAACTCGGACAACCCCTTTAACATCCCCAGGGTTATATTATTATTATTATTATTATTATTATTATTATTATTATTATAATAAAAAAAGTAAGGTTGCTCTAACAGATAGAGTAACAGGCAGAGTATGATAGTGAGTCCTACAGCATTAAAGGGGTTGTCCGTGTTCAGACCTCAACGTGGACATATCCCCATCTTTCCCTACTCAGCATCCTTGATATGAGCATCAGAGCACTTCTTCTCCAATGCCCTATTACATTGCTAGGTGGATGCTTCAGCCTAGCAGTGAGCCCAATGATGTCACCAGAACTAACGGGCAGGCTTTAGTGCTGCCATAACCTGTAAAATGGCTAGGACAGCTCTAATGCCCACCCCTCAGAGCTGGTGACATCACCAGGAACACTGCTAGGAGGAAGCCTCCGCTGAGCAATCTAATATATAAAGCTGAGTGTATGTATATATGTATGTATGTGTGTATGTCCGCTAAAGGTATCCGCTCCGTCGCAGCTACTATCACGAAATTTGGCACACAGGTACATCAGGCGTCCGGGAAGGTTTTAGAACAGGTTTCAGCTCTTCAGAACATATTGTTCCTGATATATTCCCAAAAAAATGAATTAGCCAATAGAAGCCTAGTCACATGACCCTTATCAACCAATAGAAGCTTGCAGGCCCTTAGCCTTCACATACCGACAGTTTCACATCAGGTTTCCATAACAACCCATGCAGTTTTCTTCACTGCTGTAGGTCTGCTTTAAAGGGGCAGAGTGCTGTGGATGACACTGTTAAAGGGGTATTCCAGTTACCATAAATATAACTTATGTTTTAGACTAATTCATCAGTAATCATTACCTAATATAATGTAAATTTCACATATTTACTGTTCAGTAGTAATAAAAGATGTTTTTTTCCACTGCTACCCACTGTGTTTCCTCATAAATTACCATGGCATTGACCTGTAATTCAGGCCACCCTCAAAAGTAGGACTTAAAAGCCATGCTCCCAGGCCCTGCTAAGCCACACCTGCTACCCGATCAGACCACACCCCCTCTCACTCAGCAGCCAACAGAGATTACAAAAATGAAGTTAAAAATCAACCTCTGTCATCTGCAGGGGTGAGAGGGAGGGTGACTTTCCCCCTGCAGCTCATGCTCAGACTGCACAGTGCTGCTGTCTGAGAGTGAGCTGTTTAAAAGGACATCCCTGTGTCCATTCCAACCTTGCACCGGATGAAGGACAGGGAGTCTGAAAGCCAGATTGTCATATCAATATTATTTTAACATATATGATAGTTGTATGTGGGAACTTATAGCACTGTTATTTGGTCATTGCATTGTATCAGAGGCATACATTGAGTCACTGTGCCATAGATGTATCAATCCGCAATGCCAGAAATATGGATTAAAAAGTCATTTTTTTAATACAAAGCCATTTTTTGTTTTTGTGGTTATTCTCTTCTTACTCTTTTTTTTTAAAAACGTTGCGGAGAAGTGGTCATTGTTAGCTATGTTAATGGGGTGCACATTAGATTTTTCAATTGCGACTTTTTAAAAAGTCACAAAAAACTTGCAATCAAAAGGTACTTCAGTGAAGAGGTGATGTGAAAATTGGAGTGTCATGTGTATGTCAAAAGTACTAAGTAAGTACTGCCAATGCAGACTCAAAGCAAAACTGCTTGTTATATTTATTTGGGGAAAAAAATCATTTCTTTTCAATGGAGATATTTCTTGTATTCATCATAAATTTTCTGTTTCTATGTTTAATATATTTATGTTGATATGCCTACACTCCTCAATATTGGAAATTGGAGCACTAAGAAGAAACAGTAGTGGGAATATGGAAATCATAAGATCAATAAACATATTAATGTGATGTAAATGATCAAAAAGAAACCAGATATTCAAAACATTGTGATTTATTCATTATATATGAGCACCAAGTGCAGAAATACATGAGCTTATACACCTAAGGTTATTAATGGTTGACAGCGGAAATTTCTGCCACACTGAATGCACTTCAGCACGGAAATAATCAAGATCCACTGCTGGCAGCTCCCTTTGCAATTTCCAACAAATGACATCTCAGAAGTGCTCAATGGGAGATAAGCACATAGATGCTACAGGCCATGGTAGCATGTTTAAGCCAAGTAACATAAGGCCTGGCATTGTGCTTTTGAAAAACAGCTCCTGGGACACTTTGGAGAAATGGCCGTACGATCAATTCTCCAACCAAATCAATGCGAGGCAGAGATCTTAGTGTACTGTAAAGCAAAGTCTAAAGGGGTCCGGCTACCACATATTATGCTACCCCGCACTATAACAACAAAAGTAGGACTGGTGTGACATTACATTGTGAAGGCCTTCTTAGGGGGTTGCCCACATGGTCTCCAGGCCAATATCTGGCTATCATTGCCGTCTTGCTGTGTACCAGCATCACCTGTATCTGGACTTCTTGCTCACAGCCCAATACTGTACAAACTCCTTCTGATGATTTGTGCATACACTGTCAGCTGCCCTAGGCTTGGGATGTGATGTCCAATTTCAATTGCAGTACAGAATGGATCTGTCACACTCTGGTGTGGAGGGAAAAAACACACCAAGCGTAGGAGGGAAGGGGATGAGGTCAGGAAACAAAAAAAAGGAAAAGGTCACCTCCTGCAGGAAAACTCTGACACCAATCCTGACTGACTTACAGTATGAACAGGCCTCGGATGTAGGCGAGTTCATACACAGGAACCTAAACCTAACTGACCCTATAGGACCCTGCAATTACTGACAGGGCTGAGTCTACCCGTTCCTCCAAAATGAAGGACGAACAGGAGACTCCAAAAGGCCAAATAACACAACACGGAAAAGCAGGGTAAACACAAAAGAGAAAGTGAACACTTATCTTTAAGATGAAATGGAAGCAACCGGATCTCAGGAGAGAACCACACCAATCCACAAGAATGTCCACAGAAACTATAAACCGCAAGTAACTGTGGTAGAAGCTGGAATAAATAGGGGAAGGACAATTACCACACCCGCAACAGCTGAGGGGAAGGGGTGTGGTAAACAGCAACAACCCAAAAAGGAATACAAGTCAGATTATGTCACATGTGCAAGCCTTGCCGATCTTCTGCAACCAGTTGTTGGAATGACCGTGACATTACCCCCCCTTTTACGGGTGACCTCTGGGCACCCAGGCCCAACTTTATCAGGATGAAACCTGTGAAAAGCTTTTACCAAACGACTGGCATTCACGTCAGATGCCGGTACCCACGTCCTCTCCTCTGGTCCATAACCCTTCCAGTGAACAAGATATTGAAGAGTCCTACTCGAGAGTCAATAATATTGGCGATCTGGAATTCCAAACTGCCATCCACCAAGGCGGGTAGCAAGGGAGATGGCTTCAAAGGATCTGTAAAACACATTATGAATTTTCAGGGCTTGAGGAAGTTCAAGACGAAATGCCACAGGATTTATGATGGCAGTAATCTTATATGGGCCAATAAATCTTGGACCTAACTTCCATGAAGAAACTTTCAACTTAACCCTTTCACTCTCTGAGGTTTTTTCGGTCATGCATTTTCGTTTTGCGCTCCCTGCCTTCAAACAGCCATAACTCTTTTATTTTTCTGTTCACATAGCTGTATGAGGGCTTGTTTTTTGCGGGACAAGTTGTACTTTCTAACGCCACCATTTAATATTGCATATGGTGTAGTGGGAAGCGGGAAAAAAATTCCAAACGGGTGAAATTGCAAAGAAAATGCTATTCCGCTACAGTTCTATGGGTTTCTTATTTACAGCGTTCGATGTGCATTAAAACTGATCCATTACTTTCATTCTACTGGTCAGTACGAATCCGACAATACCTAATATGTATAGTTTTTCCTGCGTTTTCATAGTGATAAAATAATTAGAAAGTTGCCCCCTTTTTTTTTTTCTTGTCACATCTTGACCCCTATAACTTTTTGGTATTTATGTGTACAGAGCTATATGGGGGCTCATTTTTTGCAGGACGATCTGAAGTTTTTATTGATACCATTCTGGGGTGTGTATGACTTTTTGATCACTTTTTATTTAATTTTTTTTAGAAAAAAAAAGCAACAAAAAACGGCAAATTGCCATTTGGACGCTTTTTTCCGTCACACAATTTGCCGTATTGGAATTTTTTTTTTATATTTTAAAAGTACGGGCGTTTTCGGTCACGGTGATACCCATGATGTCTATATTTATTGTTATTTAGGTATTGAGATGAGCGAGCATACTCGTCCGAGCTTGGTGCTCGTTCGAGTATTAGGGTACTCGTAAGTACTCGCAGCTCGGACGAATATCTCGCCATACTCGAGGAAATGGCAACTTCCGCATCGTGCTTTTTTGGCGCCTATAAACACAGCCAATCACAAGCCAGGAGACTCTACAGTACACCCAGCATCACGTGGGGCCCTTACATGTCGATAGCAGGGGTTGGCTGGCCTGATCAGATGCCGTCTGGATGTCGTTAGGGATAGAGCTGCTGCCTTTCAGGGACAGTGTTAGGGCCTGAATTTAGTTCTCAGTTAGGCAGGAATCACCCACAAAGAACCCAACAGCCCTTCTAAGAGCTAGAAGAATTTTTTTTTTGTCTCCTGGCTTGGCTGGCTGGCTGGCACTAGTAGTGCAGCTATCGCCATATCTAACCCTGTTTTTTTTTTTTATTGTTCTATCTCAGTGATACAAATCCATTGCACACAGCAGTGTGGAACCATTCTGTGTGTCACAGTTCAGCACTGACTCACTCCAATCCATATATACTGTCCAGGTGACACTTTCTGTACGTCACAGGATACAACCAAGTCATTTGCTACCAATATCATCGACAGCTTGATCCATAAAACTCTCTGTGCGACATTTGTCTGGGTCGCAGACTAAATAGCCACCGTTAACAGGGTGTCAGTCAGTTCTACCATAGTTCCTGCACGTCACGTTCCCAAAAAAACAAAATATAAAAAAAAATTTAGTTTTTCAGTTGTTTTAGCTCAGTGATACAAATCCATTTTACTCAGCTGTGTGTAACATTTCTGTGTGTCACAGTTCAGCACATTCGCTCCGATCCGTATATACTGTCCAGGTGACACTTTCTGTACGTCACAGAATACAACCAAGTCATTTGCTACCAATATCATCTACCGCTTGATCCAGAAAATTCTCTGTGCGACATTTGTCTGGGTCGCAGACTAAATAGCCACCGTTAACAGGGTGTCAGTGAGTTCTACCATAGTTCCTGCACGTCACGTTCCCAAAAAAACAAAATAAAAAATATATATATATTTTTTCACTTGTTTTAGCTCAGTGATACAAATCCATTTTACTCAGCTGTGTGTAACATTTCTGTGTGTCACAGTTCAGCACATTCGCTCCGATCCGTATATACTGTCCAGGTGACACTTTCTGTACGTCACAGAATACAACCAAGTCATTTGCTACCAATATCATCTACCGCTTGATCCAGAAAATCTTCTGTGCGACATTTGTCTGGGTCGCAGACTAAATAGCCACCATTAACAGGGTGTCACTGAGTTCTACCATAGTTCTTGCACGTCACGTTCCCAAAAAAACAAAATATAAAAAAAAAAATATTTTTTCAGTTGTTTTAGTTCAGTGATACAAATCCATTTTACTCAGCTGCGTGTAACCTTTCTGTGTGTCACAGTTCAGCACACTCGCTCCCATCCGTATATACTGTCCAGGTGACACTTTCTGTACGTCACTTAATTCTACCAGACTGAACAAGTTTGTGGGTTTCAGTACACCAGGTCCGTTTTATTTTTTTTTTATATCATACACTTATATACAAACAATGTTGAACCCCAGGGCTAAGGGTCGAGGACAAGGGCGTGGGCGTGGGCATTCAATTACTGCAGGGGGCAGAGGCCGTGGTCCTGGGCAGGGTGAGACAGTATCTGCTGATGAGGGAGCTGTGGAACGCCGCAGAGTTACACTCCCTAGCTTCATGTCTCAACTTACAGGGACACGTGGTAGAGGACTGTTGAAACCACAACAGTGCGAACAGCTGATCTCGTGGATTGCGGACAATGCTTCAAGTAATTTGTCCACCAGTCAGTCTTCCACGCAGTCCACCCACGTTACCCAAGGGAGCACTCCTATGGCTCCTCCACCTCAACCTCCTTCCCCCCAGTCTGCCCCCTCCCAGGAAAATTTGGAATGTGATCCGGCATACTCTCAGGAACTGTTTTCTGGACCCTTCCCAGAGTCACAAACCACTTCTCAGGTTGCTGCTGACCTCGTTCCCGATGCCCAAGTTTTCCAACTGTCGCAGTCTGTGGGTGATGATGATGACAATGTTGAGTTAGTGGAAGAAGTTTGTAAAGAGGTGTCAGACGAGGAGGAGACACGGTTGTCAGACAGTGGTGAAGTTGTTGTTAGGGGAGGCATTCCGAGGGGGGAGCAGACTGAGGAATCGGAGGATGATGAGGTGACTGACCCAAGCTGGGTTGATATGCCGAGTGAAGACAGTGCTTCTGAGGCGGAGGCGAGTGCTGCACCAGAACAGGTTGTAAGAGGCAGTGGTGTGGCCAGAGGGAGAAGCAGGGCCAGAGCTGGTGCATCAGCAGCAACTGTTTCACGTAGTGAAGCTCCCGTGGCGAGGCCTAGATGTTCGCAAGTCTGGAGGTTCTTTAAAGAAAGTGAGGATGACCGACGGACTGTGGTGTGCAACCTGTGCCACACCAGGATCAGCAGGGGTGCCATAACTACTAGCCTAACCACCACCAGCATGCGCAGGCATATGAATGCTAAACACCCCACTCAATGGAACCAAGGCCGTTCACCACCTCCTGCGGGTCCCACCACTGTTCTTTCCCCTGTGTCACTCGCTGCCTCTGCTAGTCAACCCCCTGCGTCACTCGCTGCCTCTGCTAGTCAACCCCCTGCCCAGAACCTCGGCACGAGCGCCTCCCACCGGAAAACCACACCTTCGCCTTCACGATCCTCCACAGCGTCCACCAACGTGTCCCAGCGCAGCGTTCAGCTGTCTTTACAGCAGACACTGGAGCGCAAGAGGAAATACAGTTCCACCCACCCACATGCCCAAGCCCTCAACGTCCACATCTCCAAATTGCTGAGCCTGGATGCTGCCCTATAGGCTGGTAGAGACTGAGGCCTTTCGAAATCTCATGGCAGAAGGTCCACCTAACCACGGACACGTGGACAAGTGCTGCCGGGCAGGGACACTATATCTCACTGACAGCACATTGGGTTAACTTGGTGGAGGCTAGGACCGAGAATGACCCTGGGGCCGCTCATGTACTGCCCACACCGAGGATTGCGGGGCCTACCTCGGTCACGGTCTCTCAGATGTACTATGCCTCCTCCTCCTCCGACCCCTCCTCCTCCTCCACCGAATTACCATCCGTGGGCACGGCGCCTTCAGTCGGTAGCTCTAGGCGCAGCAGCAGTGCCGTGGGAAAGCGCCAGCTGGCGGTGCTCAAACTGCTCAGCTTAGGTGACAAAAGGCACACCGCCCAAGAGCTGTTACAGGGCATCACGGCGCAGACCGATGTGTGGCTGGCACCGCTGAACCTCAAGCCAGGCATGGTTGTGTGTGACAACGGGCGTAACCTGGTGGCGGCTCTGCAACTCGGCAGACTGACACATGTGCTATGCCTGGCCCACGTGTTCAACCTAATTGTTCAACGGTTCCTCAAGACATACCCCAATCTGTCTGATTTGCTCACCAAGGTGCGCCGCATCTGTGCGCATTTCCGCAAGTCGAGCACAGATGCTGCCACTCTCAGGGCAGCGCAGCGCCGCCTACAACTGCCCGCTCACCGACTGTTGTGCGACGTGCCCACGAGATGGAATTCCACATTAAACATGTTATCCAGAGTTCACCAGCAGCGCAGAGCGATTGTAGACTGCCAGATGTCATCTTCCACCAGAACTGGTAGTCAGGTCTCTCAGATTCCTCAAGTCTACAATGAGGAGTGGACGTGGATGTCTGATATCTGCCAGGTGTTGAGCAACTTTGAGGAGTCAACACAGATGGTCAGCGGCGATGCCGCCATTATCAGCCTCACCATCCCGCTGCTTTGCCTGTTGAAAAACTCACTGCTCAGCATCAAGTCGGATGCTTTGCGCTTGTCACAAGAGACAGTGGAGGAAGATACGTCGCATGATAGCCAGAGCACCCTCCGGTCTGTTTCTCAGCGCGTATCGGAGGAGGGGGATGAGGATGAGGAGGAAGAGGAGGAGAATGTCGGCGAGACAGTAGAGGGTACCAGTGCTCAGTCCTTAACTCTTGAGCGTGTATGGGCTGAAGAGGAGGACTTGGAGGATGAGGAGGAGGAGGAGGAAATGGAGAGTCAGACCAGTGAGGAGAGGGAATTCTTGCGTGTTGGGACTCATGGCGCACATTGCAGACTTCATGTTAGGCTGCCTATCCCGTGACCCTCGCGTTAGAATAATTTTTTCCAACACCGATTACTGGGTGTTCACTCTCCTGGCCCCACGGTTCAAGCAGAACCTTTCCACTCTCATCCCTGCAGAGGAAAGGAGTATGAGAGTGAATAGATATCAACAGGCCCTGGTGCACAAGCTGAAACAATTCTTCCCATCTGACGCTGCTAGCGGCAGAGGGCATGGTTCTGTGGGCCAAGTAGCGGGGGAGAGGAGGCGAGCAGTCAGCTTGTCCAGCACTGGCAGGGGAACGCTCTCCAAGGCCTTTGCCACTTTTATGTCACCCCAGCAAGACACTGTCACCTGTCCCCAGTCTAGGCAGAGTAGGGGGGAGCTGTACAGAAAGATGGTGAGGGAGTACCTAGCTGACCATACCAACGTCCATAGCGATCACTTTGCTCGGTTTACTGGGTTTCAAAGCTGGACACGTGGCCTGAACTGGCGCTGTACGCCTTGGAGGTGCTGGCCTACCCTGCCGCTAGCGTGCTGTCAGAGCGGGTATTCAGTGCAGCTGGTGGCGTCATCACCGATAAGCGTACACGCCTGTCAACTGACAGCGCTGACAGGCTGACGCTTATTAAAATGAACAAAGCCTGGATTTCACCGGAATTCAATCTCCTCCGGGGGAAAGCAGCTAAAGATTTAAATAACTTATGTATCCGATTCCTCTTCTCTACTCCTCTTCTCTACTCCTCCTCCTCCTCCATATCGTCTTTGCCTAACGCTGACCCAAAAAACGCCATTTATTAGAGGTCCAACTGGCACTCTTTTAGCACAATTTTTCAGGAGGGCCCCCTACAGGCCCTCTCTTCAAACAGTTTTTTAGGAGGGCCCCCTACAGGCCCTCTATTCAAACAATTTTTCCAGAGGTCCACCTACAGGCCCTCTATTCAAACAATTTTTCCAGAGGTCCACCTACAGGCCCTCTCTTCAAACAATTTTTCGGGAGGGCACCCTACAGGCCCTCTATTCAAACAATTTTTCCGGAGATCCACCTACAGGCCCTCTCTCCAATTCCAGTTCCAAATTTTATTTGCGCATACTGCATACATTTTTATTTTTGGGATAGGTGTGAAAAATAATATTACTTGCGAATCTATATTGCCCAACATTGGATATGGTAGCAAGTAGAAGACCAAACACATGCTGCTCACAAGGTTCCGCAAATTCCTGGTCCACCCGCAAATTCCTTGTCCACAATGTCAAGGAGGACGAGGTTCTGTGGATGAGCAACAAATCCTTCTGTACTGAAATCGCCGACAAAGTCTCCATCTAAGAACACACAGACCATTGTGGAGAGAGCGGCACAGCTCGCCATCAAAGTGACGAACCCCAACGCCAGACTGCGCAGAGAAGATAACGAATAAATATCTCTGTGGTTATTTTTGCTAAATAAAAGTTAAATAAACCCCCCCAAAAATTCATCTGTTCCTGTGCCTGATCCACCCAAGTTGAATCTGTCCCATCATGAGAAAGTCCCCCCAAGGAGTCCCCACTGTAACTTGCTTCCCATACAACTACCTCACCCCCCGACACCTGTGTCTCGCCATTGTCCACCACCTCCTCAGACAACACTGGTAAATCACCACTGTCAGCACACGGAAACAGCAAAAGTTCTTGCGAATTGGGGCAGAGAATGTTCTGGGCTAGCACATCAGAGAAGGGGTGACTATGGGGTTCCAGGGAGTACGTGACCACATGCAATCTCCATCTAAAAAGTCATGCCACACTTGATCAATCTCATAATTTACGACTGTACCGGTTGATGCTAAATTTTTATGTTGGGGGTCCTGTGTCGTCATTCTAACTCCATCCGGCTGTTGTCACCACCACACACGCTATCCCAGGGGGCACTCCTCTGGCTCTTCCAGCGAAACCTCCTTTCCCCCCAGCCTGCCCCCCCCCCCCACCTACAGGCCCTCTCTCCAAACAATTTACGTCTTTGTCCTGTCTTTCTCTCTCTCCAAACCATTTTTCCGGATAGCTGCCATATACGGTTTTAAACTGAGTAGTATACATACCACAGTTGATCAATCTCATAATTTACGACTGTACCGGTTGATGATAAATTTTTAAGTTGGGGTCCTGCGTCGTCATTCTAAATCCATCCGGCTGTTGTCACCACCACACACGCTAGCCCAGGGGGCACTCCTCTGGCTCTTCCAGCGAAACCTCCTTCCCCCCACCTACAGGCCCTCTCTCCATACTATTTACCTGGATAGGGGACGTATTAGATGTTGTACTGATGTTTTTTTTTGTTCTTCTTTTAATTGCCTCCTGACCTGTGATAGGCAGAGCATGGACACGTCCCCTTAGCTGCAGTGGGAAAGACACTCCCCTGGCCAGAGCAAGCTCTTTTTCCGTTTTCCGTGGTCGAAAAATCCATTAAATATAAGGTCCCAAGTTAGGGGACGTATACGGTATTAAACTGAGAAGAATCGATACCATACCGGTTGATGCAACAGTTTTTACAAATCCATTCTGGCTGTTGTCACCACCACACACGCTAGCCCAGGGGGCACTCCTCTGGCTCTTCCAGCGAAACCTCCTTCCCACCCACCTACAGGCCCTCTCTCCAAAAAATTTACCCGGGTAGGGGGACGTTTTAGATATTGTACTGATTCTGAATTGCCTCCTGCGATAGACGGGAATCAAACCCAGATCAACTGCTTGGGAAGTAGCTATGCTCACCACTATACCACTAGGAGGCACAGCAGCTGATTAGAACACATACTAAACTTGATTTCAGCTGCAGTGCCAGCATGAGCAGTGGTGTCACCTGCAGGCGGTGATGGACCTTCGTTGCACCTAGTTGGGTGCTTCCCTAACATGTGATGGGTATTTGCCTCGCCTTTCTTGGTCTGGGTGAGCACAATTGCCATGAGGGTAACCACCAGGCTGTTGCCTGAGAATTTGGGGTAATGGTGGGATTAGGCAGCCTCAGAGGCATCCATGCATGCTGCCCCTGCTGTTTCCTGTCCATTTCCGTGGTGTTTCCATCATTTTCTGAGGTTTCCAGGTTTTCACCCAGCCTTCCCTAGACAGAGCCTTGGTCCCCCGCAAAAATGCTTGAGTCTCCCATTGACTTCAATGGGGTTCGTTATTCGAAACGAGCACCCGAGGATCGGGAAAAGTTCGACTCGAATAACGAGCACCCGAGCATTTTAGTGCTCGCTCATCTATAGTATTTATTTTTTAATTATACGGAAAGGGACTTTTATATCTTTTTTATTTTTCATATATTTTTTAACATTTTTTAAAAAAATTTTTTTTACTATTTAAAAGCTCAAATATGGGCTTATATATTGTGGAGAGAACCACACCAATCCACAAGAATGTCCACAGAAACTATAAACCGCAAGTAACTATGGTAAAAGCAGGAATAAATAGGGGAAGGACAATTACCACACCCGCAGAGTCTGTCTAAGCAGAGTTTTGCCTCTGTGCACCTTTTGCTGTTATTCCAGTTCTTCATTGTTCTCCCAAACACCAGGTCACACAATGTCGAACTGTGCTGACATCTTGGCCAAAATGCATATCAATCTGCCAGAATTATAAACCAAGGTCTCTCAGTTCAAAAATTCAACAAGTGTCGATAACTGGCTCATCGACCAACAGGAGGCATTACACAATTATCCCACATGACTTTTGAGGTTTCATGTGGCTAAAAAACTTTGCTTTCAATCTAGCTTTTATGCTCTTCCCATATGACACAGATTGGAGCTAGGCACTTATCATCTGCTGCTTCTTTGTTTCAATTTACAAGCCCAGGTGTCACGACAGGGAAACAAGTGATAGTGTGCCCTGTCTGAACCCCACCTCTTTCCCTGCCTACTTACAGTAGATGCCCTAGGCGACAAAACCGTAACTTGGAGACGGTCCCTATGCTGAGTACGTGCACAGGGTAGGGAAGGGAACACAGGGAAAGACGAACACAGACAGAAACAAACACAATAGCAGAATCGTCAGCAAGCCAAGTCAAGAACAGGAGGTCACGTCAAATACCGAGGGGAATCACAAAAGCGTAGTCTAAGTCCAAAGCCAACATCCAATATACCAATAATCCAAAAGCAAGGTCCAACACACAGCACTGATCTCAGAAGACTAATCACAGGCATCTGAGTGAGGCAGTTGCCATCTTTAAATAGCCCGCCAAGGATCATGTGATGTGGCCAACATCACATGACCTGAGGCGGAGCAAGCTGTCCAAACAATATGTAAAGTAGCCATGTGGTGAGATCAGTACCACATGGCTAAACCCAAACAGAGAATTAACTCATGAAGTGCTGGCTAACAAGACCAGCACTTCAATTCCCTATTGCTCGTCTCTAGGGGGCGGAGAGGTCCGGCGACGTCGTGCAGAGGGAGCGCGACGCCGACCTCGCGTGACAGTACCCCCCCCTTCACGAGGGGCCACCGGACCCTTACCAGCGGGAGCAGGCTTATCGGGATGCTGCAGATGGAACTTTCGGATGAGCGAGTCTGCATGCATCCTGGTCAACGGTACCCAAGACCTGTCCTCAGGACCGAACCCCTTCCAATGTACGAGGTACTGGAAGGAATTCCGGACCCTTCTCACATCCACAATTCTGGCAATCTCATGCTCCATTTGTCCTGCTACCTCAACCGGAGGCGGAGACTGTTCCTCAGGACCAACGGGAGCAACATAACGTTTGAGCAAAAACACATGAAAAACATTATGAACACGAAGGGAGTCGGGTAAACATAACCTAAAAGAAACCGGATTGATCACCTTGGTGATCCTGTAAGGACCAATGAAGCGAGGTGCAAACTTATAGGATGGTACCCTCATGTTGAGATTTTTAGTCGATAACCATACCTTATCCCCAAACTTAAAATTCACACCCTTAGAACGTTTTCTATCAGCCTTAGCTTTTTGAACTCCTTGGGCCTTTTCCAGGTTCGAATGAACCTGTACCCAAACTGTGCACAGTTCTTGAGAAAAATCATTGACCTCTGGGACAACCGACGCAGATGGGGAAAAGGAGCTAAAGCGTGGATGAAAACCCATATTGCAGAAAAACGGCGACATCCCAGAGGATGAATTAACACGATTATTAATTGCAAATTCCGCCAGAGACAGGAATCTGGCCCACACATGTTGGTTATCAGAAACATAACATCTAAGATATTGCTCAACGGATTGGTTAAGACGTTCAGTCTGACCATTGGTCTCCGGATGAAAGGCTGATGAAAAGGACAAAGAGATACCAATCTTATTACAGAACGCCCTCCAGAACCTAGACACAAACTGTACTCCCCTATCAGAAACGATATTCTCAGGAACACCATGTAGTTTGACAATATTATCAATGAACACGGACGCCAAGACCTTCGCAGAGGGTAATTTACACAAAGGAATAAAATGACACATTTTGCTGAATCTGTCAACCACCACAAATATCACGGTTTTACCCTCAGAGCACGGCAAGTCCGTGATAAAGTCCATGGACAGATGTGACCAAGGTCTACTAGGTATGGGTAAAGGATGTAACTCACCCATAGGTCGTGTCTTGGAATTCTTGGACCTGGCACAAGTGTTACACGCAGTTACAAAAGCCTGAACATCTCTGGAGATTGACGGCCACCAATACTGCCTAGAGACCAACTCCTTGGTGGCATTGATGCCAGGATGTCCACACAATACAGAATTATGGCACTCACCCAGCAGTCGCAACCGCAAATGAGCCGGCACAAACAATTTGTCATTGGGGGTACCAATGGGAGCAAGATGTTGTCCTGCCGAGATTTCAGAAGCGAGGTCAGATGAGGTAGCGGCCACGATGATATCAGCTGGCAGGATGGGCTCAGGAGGGACGTCAGGAGGCTGATACGCCTGGAAACTTCGGGATAAGGCATCGGCCTTAACGTTCTTGCTCCCGGGTCTGAAGGTAACACAAAAATCAAAACGAGTAAAGAACAAAGCCCACCTCGCCTGTCTAGGATTCAATCGCTTAGCCGATTCTAGAAACATTAAATTCTTATGATCCGTGAGGACCGTAATGCGGTGAAATGCCCCTTCTAAAAAATGACGCCATTCCTCAAATGCCCACTTGATTGCAAGTAACTCCCTATTCCCAATATCATAATTCCTCTCGGCAGGAGAGAACTTGCGGGAGAAGAAGGCGCATGGCATAAGATTAGTTAAGGTGGAAGACCCCTGGGACAGTACAGCCCCCACACCATCCTCAGACGCATCCACCTCAACTACAAAAGGCTTACTTTGATCAGGCTGGACCAACACAGGAGCATTAATAAAACACTGCTTTAATCTTTCAAAGGCTTCAATTGCTGCAGGGGGCCAATTGACCAGATCAGCCCCCTTGCGAGTCAAATCCGTAATGGGTTTGGCTACCACTGAAAAATTTTTGACAAATTTACGATAAAAATTAGCAAACCCTAGAAATCGCTGGAGCGCCTTCAAAGAGGAAGGTCGCACCCAATCCACAATGGCCTGTACTTTAACTGGGTCCATTTTGAAAGAAAAAGGGGTGAGAATGTATCCCAAAAAGGCCACTTCCTGAACACCAAAGGTACACTTTTCCCCTTTAACAAACAACTTGTTTTCACGCAACACCTCCAGCACTTGCCTGGTGTGAGATACGTGACTCTCCCAGTCTGCAGAAAAAATCAGGATGTCATCAATATAGACAATTACAAATTTCCCAATAAATGGTCTAAAAATGTCATTGACAAAGTTTTGGAAACTTGCCGGAGCGTTACTTAACCCAAAAGGCATTACCAAGTACTCATAATGACCCTCCGGGGTATTAAACGCAGTTTTCCATTCGTCCCCCTCACGAATCCTGATTAGGTTGTATGCCCCCTTCAAATCCAGCTTGGTGAACCAACAGGCCCCCTGGACCTGATTCAGCAAGTCAGGAATAAGGGGCAACGGGTATCTGTTTTTAACAGTGATTTTATTGAGCTCCCTGTAATCGATACAGGGCCTCAATCCTCCATCCTTTTTACCAACAAAGAAAAAACCTGCCCCCATGGGAGAAACTGAAGGCCGGATGTGACCCTTGGCCAGACTCTCTTTGAGATAATCCCTCATGGACTGACGTTCAGGAGTAGAGAGATTATAAATGCGACCTTTGGGATATTTGAATCCCTCAATAAGGTCGATGGCGCAATCATATTGCCGGTGAGGAGGGAGGAACTCAGTCTCGGACATGGAAAACACGTCCGAAAAATCGCCAGTATACTTGGGCAAGGAAAGAGACTCAGTGGTACCTCCCAACTGCAATACTGATCTACAACATTTGTCACAATTCATTCCCCATTTTTCCAATTCACCTACCGACCAGTTGATCACAGGGTTGTGGTCCTGTAACCAAGGCAGACCTAAAACAAGGTCGGCAGGTAAATCCTTTAATACAAGGAAGGAGCAAGTCTCAGTATGGATAATTCCTACAGTTAATACAACCTCAGGAGTACAAAACTCCACTCTCCCATTATTCAATGGAGTGGAATCCAGTGCGATAATTTGAATTACCTCCCTTAATGGAATTATTGGCACACCCACAGATTGCACAAAATCATAATCAATAAAATTAGCAGCAGAACCTGAATCCACAAATGCTTCACCGGATCTCTTGAGTTGGTTATAAGAAATGGAAATAGGCAACAAGATTTTCTTTCTTACCACCGCAGGGGGTACCTTACTTCCAGGAACAGACCTTTTTGAGAGCAGAAGTCTCGGACACTGCTGGAGCCAGTGGTTCATCTCACCGCAGTAAAAGCAGGCACCTCTCAGGCGTCTCTGATCCCTCATAGTAACTCCCAACTGCATAGGCTCCTCCTGGACCTTGATAGGAGACGGGCTCTGAAGAGGAACTTCGGACAACACGGCAACTAGAGGGGCAACAGAACGTTCCTTTTGTCTCTCCCTAAACCGTCGGTCAAGTTTGATAACTAAGGTCATAGTCGCCTCTAAGGTGTCAGGAGTAGGATAACTAACTAGTAAATCCTTCAGATGGTCAGACAGTCCCACCCTAAACTGGCTTCTCAAAGCAGGGTCATTCCATTTAGAGGACACACACCATTTTCTGAACTCAGCACAGTAATCCTCAACTGGACGGTTACCCTGCCGAATGTCTCTGAGCTGATTTTCAGCTACAGCGGCCAAGTCAGGTTCTTCATATAAAAGACCTAGGGCCCGGAAAAAAGCCTCCACAGACAATAGACAAGGGGAGTCAGGTGGCAATGAGAAAGCCCACTCCTGCGGATCACCTTGCAGCAAGGAAATAATTATTCCTACCCGCTGCTGCTCAGAACCCGAGGAGTGTGAGCGTAAACGGAAATATAATTTACAACTTTCCTTAAAGGAACGGAAAGTCCTTCGGTCCCCAGAAAACCGATCGGGCAATTTTACATGGGGTTCAATATTGGGGTTTGGCATGGAGGGAACGACTGCGGGTGCAGTCCGCAGCTGCTCCTGATGTTGGAGTCTCCCGGCCAAATCCTGGATCATCTGAGCCATGTTACTCATCTGGTCCGTGAGTACTCGCAACGGCTCCATTAGGTATGGCCTGTGATTCTGTCACGACAGGGAAACAAGGGATAGTGTGCCCTGTCTGAACCCCACCTCTTTCCCTGCCTACTTACAGTAGATGCCCTAGGCGACAAAACCGTAACTTGGAGACGGTCCCTATGCTGAGTACGTGCACAGGGTAGGGAAGGGAACACAGGGAAAGACGAACACAGACAGAAACAAACACAATAGCAGAATCGTCAGCAAGCCAAGTCAAGAACAGGAGGTCACGTCAAATACCGAGGGGAATCACAAAAGCGTAGTCTAAGTCCAAAGCCAACATCCAATATACCAATAATCCAAAAGCAAGGTCCAACACACAGCACTGATCTCAGAAGACTAATCACAGGCATCTGAGTGAGGCAGTTGCCATCTTTAAATAGCCCGCCAAGGATCATGTGATGTGGCCAACATCACATGACCTGAGGCGGAGCAAGCTGTCCAAACAATATGTAAAGTAGCCATGTGGTGTGATAAGCACCACATGGCTAAACCCAAACAGAGAATTAACTCATGAAGTGCTGGCTGACAAGACCAGCACTTCAATTCACTATTGCTCATCTCTAGGGGGCGGAGAGGTCCGGCGACGTCGTGCAGAGGGAGCGCGACGCCGACCTCGCGTGACACCAGGGGCCAATCAAAAGAATAAAAATACCCAGCATTAGAAAGGTACTGATTTTCCTTGTTGAGATCCAGCAAGTTGAGAATCTTGGAGACAATGATCCTGGGAAAATGTATGCAAAACCTAGAAGTGGCTACTTCATGGGACAATATTTAAGTAAACATGGCTGGCTATAACAGATGCCTTGGATTAATTTTTCTTGTGTAGATTTAAACTGTAGGATGTCTTAAAGGTAGAGATGAGCGAATCATTCAAAAAATTATTCGCCGAACATTTGCCAAACTTTTCCTAAAATTCGTATATTTGACGAATAGATTTGTTGTACAAAATATAAGTTATTATGTGCTATTAGCGAACATTCGCTCACTAATAACGAACGCTCATTTACAAAATGTACGCAACTTCTTAGAAGACGTACGCATGAGCGTACAAATAGCTTACGAATATCAGCGTCCTATTGTCTAAGCGATTACGTAATACGCAGGCACGTACGAGGAAAGGCCGCGGCGTGCACTCTTCAGAGGCAGAGCGAATATTCGAGACATATATATGGTAAAGTGCAAATACATTATTATAGGTATAATATAAAAATTTTAAATATCACCTACCTAGTATGCTCGCGGACACGTTTAAGTCTCTTTTCTTCTGATGCTTGCCATAGAACTGGAGCAGAGTCCCAAACTCAGTCGCAATTTGTAATCCACATAGGTAAAATTGTAATCCAAATGGGTAAAAAAAAAGCAGCAAAGGTTCCTTAAAAAACCCTCTTTCAAGGGGCTCCCCAAATAACGTGAAAAGGGGGAAAAAGGGATGAGGCGCACGAATGCGCAACTTAATTTCCTGAGTTGCCTCGTCATCCTCCCGCGCTGGAGAAAGGGGCGGAACTACCACGGAGGAGTCTGCATCGCTGAATTGAATTTGTACGCAACAGCATAAAGAGTAACTTCCAGGGAAAAGTCTGCATTGCTGAATTGAATTCGTACGCGACAGCGTATAGAGTAACTAAATTATACGTAGAATAGAGTATAATTTATAGGACACACTACGTAGCGAATGCGTACAAAAGCGAAGCGAATCACCTAATATTCGGATTCGCTTTGCAGCTGAAAAATCCCAAGATTCGATACGAATCTATGAAGCGGTGAATAGATTCGCTCATCTCTACTTAAAGGCTATATAAACCTTTGGGGTCAATATTTTTATTATTATTGCATTTTACTCATTTTGAGCTAAAAATATTTTTTTAAATTGGTCTTTATTAATAATATGGGATCCTTTTTTTCTGTACAGAGCTGGACACCCTTTGGATTTTCTGTCTTTTCTGTCAGAGCAGGAGCAGACAGATTCCTCATCTCTGCTCTCTGCCCTTATAAACATTCATTGTAGCTCAGATCTTACTGATAAGAATGTGGCTTGAATAAGTATTCATGACCTCTCAGTAGTTTAGAGATAAGGTATAGTAAATGATAGTGAAAGCACCAGACACACAGCTAGAAAAACTGTTAACCCTGGGTGACGGAACAGCTCAATATTTTTAATAATTGCCAATTGAAAAAATATTTTTAGCCAAAAATGAGAAACATGCAATCATAAAAAATGCCTCCTAAGTTTTACATAGCTTTTAAGGATAATGCTCCCTCAAAAAATTATGCAAAATATGGTAGAAAAAGAACTACTAGTAATGAAGGAGCATGGCATGGAGAATTAACAATTGATCTAGCAGCAGGAGAAAATATTGTAATTTCATCTTTCTCCAACAGGCAATGTATAAGTAAGGTGGATTTAAATCTAGTTCATGGAAAGGTCTGCAAAGAATAGCCAAATGTCATCTTTTGACAAATTGCTCAAAGAATGTTAATTTTTACTTTTAAACTGGTCTCACAGATTTTCTATAAATTTGAAAATATTATTTGCCCTTTCGATTGTATGGTATGTATCAAGCAAGCTTAAACCATACCCATTTTAATTGGCAAATAGAAAAGGGCCTATTGGACTAATTCTATGAATTCTGTTTGATGTAATTGAAAATATTTTTTGTCCTAGAAAGATTAAAGTTGACTGTACACATAGAACATTGGATGATTCCACCAAAGTTTGGCTGTTCCTCAACATCTGCTATCGGGAGAAAGAAGAATAGGACATGTTGTATTTCAAAACACACAGTACTTAGTTTCATTGGGTGATAAAAACTGCCAGATGTATCTGAAAATGTTCTTCTAGTCATAAAGATCTGAAGGAAGTAGATATTCAAAGTTATTTTTCTTCAGCCAGTAAATCTGCATGACAACATTCAAATATCCTTAAAAATAACGACAGAACTCAATTATGAAATCTTGTTAATGGAACCATGAATCACCCAAATAGATATTTATTCTTGGCACAAAACTGTAATTGTCAAGGTGATAGGACCAGTCTTTACACAAAGGTTATCCCCACTATGGATACAAATCTTAAGTTCCCTCTGTAGAGTAGGTCATGACAGTAGTCAGAAAGCTCTTTCCATTTACAGAACTGTTGACCTTCAATCCAAATTTATCTTTTTTGCTTTGTTCACGTTTCTTAAATAGGTTATCCCAAAAAAGAACATTTATCATCTACGTGTATCAGTCCCGTAGTCATTCAATGGAATGGCAGTGCACATGCATGACCACTACTCCATTTAGACTCCTCCTCACTGTAACTCTGCAATAAGAAGGAATGGGGGACTCTGAACCCCCATTCAAGTAAACAGTGGGGTTCCCAGTGGGAGGTCCCAGCAATCAGACATTTATCAGATTTTTTTTCCCTTTCTTGTGCGGAACCCTAGCTATGTTTCGGAGGGCATATTAGGTTCTCAGCTATACCCAAACCACTAATGCCACACCCAAACTACTACCAATAGCTATAAAGGGTGAGTGAATAATATTTCCATACTATAACTGAACAAAACACAATACCACACACAAAGATCAATATTACCACTACACTCTTAATTAATAAAAACTCTGTAAAAAGACCAAAATGACCACCGTACAGTGACCATATAGCGGTAGATATTACTTTTACAGTTGATGTTTCTTACTGGAATAGCTTACTTTTCCCTTCTTTTCTGTGTCGCCACAACCACTATGATGACTTATTTCATCCAGGACTTGAGTCTGCAGAGTTTGCAACAAAGACATCTTTGGCACTTCCCTTTTCCAACATCCTCCTCACCTTTCAAAAACTTATTCTACTAAAATACCCAGCGCTGTGCCTGATGCTGTCCAATCTGCAGAAAGAAATAGGGGTGTGTGTGGAGGATAGGAGTGGTAGTTGTGGCTATGAGGGTGGTAGTAATACTCACAGTTCACAGTTGCAGTCTCCACTCTGTTGCCCCTTCGGGCCATGCAGTGACTGGAGGGCGCATCCTTGTGGCACACCCTGGTATTGTGGCTCCTGTCTGGTGGAAGATGGTGATCAGGGTGCAAGGCAGGAGTACAGTACTGGTTGATGTATGATGGAGTTATTAACCAGGCCACAGGTTGCAATAAACAAAGTCTTTCTTTACTGACTTGAAAATGGGAGTAGTAGTACATAGAACAGTAAAAAAAAAATCCAAAGTGTTTTACAATGAAGGCTTCTTCCAATAACAGCTTATGGGCAGGAACAATGATGGTAGTTGTAGTACTCCCTGTGTCCATTTCTAAAGACACTTTGGAGTCTCTCAACAAAACCATAGACATGTAGTCAGGATCTAATTAACTGCAATGGGTGCAGATTTTACATTAGGATGGCAAGTCCTCATGTATGACAGTAAGGTCTGTTATGCCATAGATGAGTAGATAACTTACTATCCGAAGCTTGCATAGCCTGCTATGTTCTAGATTTTCTTACCAACTTTTCTCAGGTAAAGTATGTTAAAGAAGTTGCTTTCTTGGTAGCTGAACTCCCAGAGATGAAGGTCCTCTGAACTTAGGCCTTGATATCAGGAGCTTTCCTATAAACATCTCCTCTCATGCTCTGCTCAGACTCAACATTTCACTAACTAACCAGAGAGTGAACCAAGTCACCCAGGCACCCGGGACAGTCTGCCAATTTTGTTGCCTATACATTGTTATTAAGCATATAAAGTACAATAAATCCCGACATTAACTCAATAACATGTATTCAACTCTTTTGGCTTTAGTTAACCCATTTGCAGTAGTCCCTCTGGGGACCGATTACTGTACCTATTGTGTTATCTGTAGCACCCAAATAGTGTACAGTCATAACTATAGTTACTCCCCAAAACATAAAGCCACATAGACAGCACTGCCCAAAAATAATAGTGCAAGAGAAATACTGTCCCATAAAGTGCCCCAGATTGTAGTACTACACCACACAGTAAATGTTTTATTTTTTCAGCCAATAGAGTTTTATTTTTTTAGCTGATCGTGTTTGTGCCACACTCCGTAATAGTGTCCCCATTTTACTTCCACATAGTCCCATTTTACTTTTTGCCCTTTGCAAAGTATTCATGCTCCCTTCGTATCTTCTAGAACATAATAATGTCCACTGTGTGCCTCCAAGAAAGTATCACTGTCCCTTAGAAATTAATTGTGCCCCCCTTTCTTCCTAGACAGTAATAATGTTCCATTTAGTCCCCTTTGAAGGTAGTAATTCCCCCTGAGCCCACCATAAAAAGTAATAATGATCCCTGATGGCTTGCTAGATATCTTATACTGGGTCTTATAAGCATCAAGCAAATGTATGTCAGTAAGTAGTGGCCTGGTTTTCAGGGTCTATGCTATATTATAAAAATATATATAACTCAATGGAATGCTAAATAGGACCAACATTTTTTTTGGTCCTATTTAGCGTTCCATTGAGTTATATATATTTCTGGCGATTCTCCTAGGAACACATATCTTCACATCAGTATTTTTGTTATAGTGTCTATAGTGTGTCTATAGTATGCTGTATTATAGTTAATGTAGCAGTTGGCCTGGTACATGTAATGTAGCAGTATGCTGTGACACCTGCTTGCAGAGTCCTGGGAAATCCGGGACATATCCATTGCCCAAGAAATACTGGCAGTAATAATAACAGCTTGTTTGCTACCAGTGTGGTGCTGACATACATAGTCTAAAATGCAGCAGGCTTTCCATATTTAGTGAATGCTATGTGACAAACTTCATCTCTGTAGGCTTGCCTGTATATTAGTCATTCATTGTTAGACACGATGTATGCTACATTTTTAATATGAATTTGTCAATGCATGAATCTTTTAGTAGCATGCAGTCAGATTTTCTTTTGGACAATAGCTTTATTTTATATAGACACTAGCAGAAGGACCCGGCCTTACCCGGGTATATGTAATCTATTTCATTTAATGTTTGTGTGTGTGTCGTTATAAGATATCGAGAGTGACCTCTACAGTGCCCGCCCCTTTAACAGTGACCTCCACAGCAGCCTGCCCCTTAACAGTAAAATCTACAGTGCGCTCCCCTTTAACTGTGACCTCCACAGCAGCTAGGGTGGCCACTGTCTTCATCCCAGAAAGCCGGAGGTCTACGGCCATGCCCCCAAACATGAAACCACGCCTCCGGTCCCCATTAAGCAACACCTCTAAAGAAGAGACCACGCCCCTGGCTCCGTGAAGACACAGAGGATGAGCATGAGCTACTGAAAGGGTGGACATCCCTGCGTCCATCCAGGCACTGTGCCACAAGGAGGACAGGGAGCCAGAAAACCAGACTGTCCAGCCTAAAGCTGGACATCTGGCCACCCTAACATCAGCCTGCCCCTAGGGTGGCCAGAGGTCCAGTTTTAGACTGGACAGTCCGGCTTTCAGACTCCCTGTCATCCGTAATGCTCGGGGCCTGGACGGACACAAGGATGTCCTTTTGAACAGCTCACTCTCAGACAGCAGCACTGTGCAGTCTAAGCATGAGCTGCAGGGAGAAGGGTCTGCAGGGTCACTCTTCTTCCCTTCCCTGCAGATGACAGAAGTTGTCATTCTTGTACATAGGAGGCAGTATTATAGTTGTTATATTCTTGTACATAGGAGCAGTATTATAGCAGTTATTATGGGTTGTTATGGAAACCTGGTGTGAAACTGTCTCTATGTGAAAGCTAAGGGCCTGTGTCATCCACAGCACTCTGCCCCTTTAAAGCAGACCTACAGCAGTGAAGAAAACTGGATGGGTTGTTATGGAAACCTGATGTGAAACTGTCGGTATGTGGAGGCTAAGGGCCTGCAAGCTTCTATTGGCTGATAAGGGTCATGTGACTAGGATTCTATTGGCTAATGCATTTTTTGGGAATATCTCAAGAATGGTACGTCCTGGAGAGCTGAGACCCGTTCTAAAACCTTCCCTGACACCTGTTGTACCTGTGTGCCAAATTTCGTGATTGTAGCTGCAACGGTGCGGATTCCTTTAGCGGACATACGTACATACATACACTCAGCTTTATATATTGGATCAGCTTCAGAATGATAAAGGAAACACTCTGCAAATCATCATTTTTGTACCACTGTCCATCATTCATCAGAGATAGTAGTATTTTTTACAATGTCCATGAACAGGGCTAGGATCATGATGAAACATTTACTAGTAATAATGGTGCTATCTATTATGTAGCATTCATGAGGTGAAATTATTTTTCATCATTTCTCTATGCTGATCACGTTACTACGCTATAATTTTTTTTTGTTTTGCAGGAGACTTTTTATGGTTAGTACCATAAGTGCCACTAAGTGGTATTATTTCTTTGATTTAGTTGACATGCAATGAAACAGTTTGGCAACTAAGCCCTCCTTAATAGAAAGCTTTCAATTTATAGTGCTGGCTACAGTTGCCTGGAAGACTCTGTTCTTATTATGAACTGAGGCCGCCATTTTGGATTTATAATGTCACATTTGTTCACTTGGCAGTCTTTGTAGCCCAAAATGTCTTATTTAAGCACCTTTTATTTCCTAGTGGCTGAAGTTTTTTAAAAGTACCCTGATTGATGTGGCTGATTTTTATGGATATTTATATATCTTACTTTTACCAGGTGCAAATATGTATTTTATTTTCTGTGCCAGTTATTTTAACTAAATAACTAATAACTATAAATCTAGTAGTAGCAAAAATTAATATATATTTGAGTTAGGCTAAGTTCACATTCATGGAATGACATTGGACTAAACCTGCACATTTATGCCCCAGATGTATGCAACTGTATGCTTATATAGTTGAGGTGAATTATTCAAAGCGGAATTTAGTCCAAATTTAGGAAAACTTTGATTCACAAGGAATCTTTTTCCTAAAATGGCGGCTGCATGTTTTGCAAAATGAAAGTAAGAAACCCAGGAGCGCAAGATCACCCATAATGCCGTGCAGCCAGCCAATCTGTAGGTAGTCATCCCCTGTGGTATCACAGCCCTATAAGAGTGTAAGGAGACTTATTCTATGTCAGTTTTATTTATTTATTCCTACATTTACTTATTCCTACATAAACTGCAAATGTAAGTCAATACCAATAAGATGTAAGCGTTTAGTATTCCAGTGCTGGTGTGCCACCCAATACCATCCAGTCTGCACCCCTAAGGGGGGCCAGGTCTTAATGATAACCAACCTCATGTTTTGCTGGCTTTACTTCTTTCAAATCATCCTTCAAAGTCTCCATGTCCTGGAAAAGTAAGCAATATGCAGAGAGAGGAGAAGCTGGATGTCCATGATGACATATTCTCATCGATATTAGATGATGTGGAAAAGGAGGAAAAGCAGTTGGCAGAAGAAGGGCTGCCACCTTTAGAGCAGGAGGGCTCTGAGGTTGGAGCAGTGGGTATGCCAGAGATGGTTAATATTCAGTGTTTACTGTCAAATAGCCTGCAGGAGATTGCAGGCCAGAACAGCAATAACATAGATATTACACCCCCACCTAACCAGCCAAACCCCATACAACAACAGCCCCTGTTTAAAGGTGCGACCATTAAAAGGGAAGAAGGACCATGCAGTGCTGTCTTCATTATGAATTGTGCGTAATGTTCATGTATGCATTGTGCATAACTATAGTGTGATCCTAATCTCGAAGGGGTGTTTCTATTGCACATGTCTGATAGGTTCAGGCTCTACATCTATCTCGAGAACAGGGCCCTTGTCCTGTGCCACTGGGAAGTTGCAAGTGGCCATGCAAAGACAGATCTGTCCATTCACTTCTATGAGAATTCCGAAAATAGCACTTCCTGAGCTATTTTCCTAATTTCCATAGAAGTGAATGGAGATTGCCGTGCATGCACAGTCCATTCATGCTGGCCATAAGGTGGGTCCTACTTCTGAAGATAGATTTGGGTCACAGAGGTGGTACCCACACAAATCAGACATTTACACTTTAAATAGACCATACCCATACTCTCCTTTGAAGGAAGAAATTAAGGTATTCTGGGTTTCATTGTTTTTAATTTATTTGTTTATGTAATATTAAATTATATAATTTTCAATTACTGTATATGTGTATTTACTAGTGTTGATCGAGATCCGCAATGCTCGGGTGCTCTGGCCGAATAGGTGGTGCTCGAGAGCTCGGCCTAGCACCCGAGTATAATGGAAGTCAATGGGAGAACCCGAGCACTAAACCAGGCATCCCCTGCTCTGCAGAGGGGAGGGTGTCTGGTTCATAGGCAAAGGTGAGAAAATTGTGGAAACCCCACTGAAATGGTTTGGGACCAGCATGGGGAGGATGTCTGGATGCATCTTGGACTCCAAAGTCGCTGCTGTTAACGATGTTGTCCTAGTATTACGCCACTTTTACGGAATGACAAACATACCCCACAAAGTCAAAAATACCATCGATTTTTGACAAAATATTGTTAGGAAACTATATTTACTTTACTACGTAAAGCGCAAGTGTGGCCAAAAATTACAAGGAACAGGAACTCTGATACAACCGGTATATCACATAAAGGAGGGCCTCATTCACAATGTAGTACAATTGTTCATGTCGTAGGACTCCTACACTCATAAAGCCTATGCACAAAGGGAAAGGGCTGACAAAAATTACAAGGAACAGGCACTTCAATACACCCTTTATTAACCATAAAGGAGTAGAGAAGTCAGGGGCAATCCAAGCCTTGTTCATTTTGATAAGAGTCAACCTGTCAGCATTTTCAGTTGACAGGCGGATGCGCTTATGAGTAATTATGCCCCCAGCAACACTAAATACCCGCTCCGACAAAACGCTGGTGGCAGGGCAGGCCAGCACCTCCAAGGCATAGAGCGCCAGTTCGTGCCACGTGTCCAGCTTAGACACCCAATAATTATACGGCACAGAGGGATCGCAAAGGACGTTGACATGGTCAGCTAGGTACTCCTTTACCATCTTCCAAAACGTTTCCCTCCTTGTGATACTGCAAACTGTGACATGAAGCTAGGAGTTTAGGATGACTTTGTTTCTTGGGCTCTGCCAGCAGGCACAGTTTCACCACGCTCAGAGCCATGTCCTCTGCATTCACCATCAGCAGAACGCCCACTTCCCCGTCCCTTACTTCTCGCCTTTCGCATATATAGTATATATGCAACTTTGTCACAAGTACTGTACAGTTGTAGTGTATGATCAGAAAAATTTCACAGAATGTCAAATATTTAGAATGCGCAAACGTTATACAGCAGGCGCAGATGAGGTACTGTCGGCTTGATTAGCGACAGAAAAAATAGCAACGGATGTCAGGTATATAGGATACAGAAAGTATTAGAATGCACCAGCTGCGCAGGTGGCGTTAAGATCAGGCCACCTTGCGCAATTTTTAACCCCCCCCCAAAAAAAAAATATTGTAGCCAGATATCACAATAGCCCTTAAAAGGGCTTTTGGGTCTTTTCAACTGAAAATCTAGCTCTGCCTAGCCAATTTCTCTCCCTACACTATTTGTCCCTCCTTGCAGCAGCTCTCCCTGATTCGGTCTCAGCCGATCACGTCACCGGGTGCTATATAGCACCCAATGACGTGTTCCCGGCCAGCCAATCACTGTAATGCCAGTTGCCAAGATAGCTACTAGAGATGAGCGAACATGCTCATCCGAGCTTGGTGCTCGTTCGAGTATTAGGGTATTCGTATATGCTTGATACTAGGACGAGCATATCACGATCCTCGAGGAAATGGCATCTCCCTCTTCCTGCATGTTAGGCGCCTTTTTTCAGCCAATCAACATGCAGGAGAGTCTTTGGTACCTTCTAGCATAACATGGGGCCCCTACAAGTCGATAGCAGGGATTGGCTGGCCAGATCAGATGACCTGGGAATATAAGAATCTGGGCCCGCGAGGTGGCGTCGTACAGCCGTCTGCATGAGATTAGGGATAGAGCTGCTATCAGTCAGGGAGAGTGTTAGGGCCTGAATTTAGATGTTGGTTAGGCAGGAATCACCCACAAAGAACCCAACAGCCCTTCTAAGGGCTACAAGCACCTTTTAATTTTGGTCTCCTCCTGGCTGCTGGCTGGGACTTGTAGTGCAGCTACCGCCATCTACAATTATGTAGTGTACTGTACAGTAGCGTCAGTCTAGGGAATATGTTTTTTCTCTAGAAAATTGTGGAAACCCCACTGAAATGGTTTGGGACCAGCATGGGGAGGATGTCTGGATGCATCTTGGACTCCAAAGTCGCTGCTGTTAACGATGTTGTCCTAGTATTACGCCACTTTTACGGAATGACAAACATACCCCACAAAGTCAAAAATACCATCGATTTTTGACAAAATATTGTTAGGAAACTATATTTACTTTACTACGTAAAGCGCAAGTGTGGCCAAAAATTACAAGGAACAGGAACTCTGATACAACCGGTATATCACATAAAGGAGGGCCTCATTCACAATGTAGTACAATTGTTCATGTCGTAGGACTCCTACACTCATAAAGCCTATGCACAAAGGGAAAGGGCTGACAAAAATTACAAGGAACAGGCACTTCAATACACCCTTTATTAACCATAAAGGAGTAGAGAAGTCAGGGGCAATCCAAGCCTTGTTCATTTTGATAAGAGTCAACCTGTCAGCATTTTCAGTTGACAGGCGGATGCGCTTATGAGTAATTATGCCCCCAGCAACACTAAATACCCGCTCCGACAAAACGCTGGTGGCAGGGCAGGCCAGCACCTCCAAGGCATAGAGCGCCAGTTCGTGCCACGTGTCCAGCTTAGACACCCAATAATTATACGGCACAGATGGATCGCAAAGGACGTTGACATGGTCAGCTAGGTACTCCTTTACCATCTTCCAAAACGTTTCCCTCCTTGTGATACTGCAAACTGTGACATGAAGCTAGGAGTTTAGGATGACTTTGTTTCTTGGGCTCTGCCAGCAGGCACAGTTTCACCACGCTCAGAGCCATGTCCTCTGCATTCACCATCAGCAGAACGCCCACTTCCCCGTCCCTTACTTCTCGCCTTTCGCATATATAGTATATATGCAACTTTGTCACAAGTACTGTACAGTTGTAGTGTATGATCAGAAAAATTTCACAGAATGTCAAATATTTAGAATGCGCAAACGTTATACAGCAGGCGCAGATGAGGTACTGTCGGCTTGATTAGCGACAGAAAAAATAGCAACGGATGTCAGGTATATAGGATACAGAAAGTATTAGAATGCACCAGCTGCGCAGGTGGCGTTAAGATCAGGCCACCTTGCGCAATTTTTAACCCCCCCCCCCAAAAAAAAATATGGTAGCCAGATATCACAATAGCCCTTAAAAGGGCTTTTGGGTCTTTTCAACTGAAAATCTAGCTCTGCCTAGCCAATTTCTCTCCCTACACTATTTGTCCTTCCTTGCAGCAGCTCTCCCTGATTCGTTCTCAGCCGATCACGTCACCGGGTGCTATATAGCACCCAATGACGTGTTCCCGGCCAGCCAATCACTGTAATGCCAGTTGCCAAGATAGCTACTAGAGATGAGCGAACATGCTCATCCGAGCTTGGTGCTCGTTCGAGTATTAGGGTATTCGTATATGCTTGATACTAGGACGAGCATATCACGATCCTCGAGGAAATGGCATCTCCCTCTTCCTGCATGTTAGGCGCCTTTTTTCAGCCAATCAACATGCAGGAGAGTCTTTGGTACCTTCTAGCATAACATGGGGCCCCTACAAGTCGATAGCAGGGATTGGCTGGCCAGATCAGATGACCTGGGAATATAAGAATCTGGGCCCGCGAGGTGGCGTCGTACAGCCGTCTGCATGAGATTAGGGATAGAGCTGCTATCAGTCAGGGAGAGTGTTAGGGCCTGAATTTAGATGTTGGTTAGGCAGGAATCACCCACAAAGAACCCAACAGCCCTTCTAAGGGCTACAAGCACCTTTATTTTTGGTCTCCTCCTGGCTGCTGGCTGGGACTTGTAGTGCAGCTACCGCCATCTACAATTATGTAGTGTACTGTACAGTAGCGTCAGTCTAGGGAATATGTTTTTTCTCTCATTTCTATACACTACAGTCCAGTGAACAATTATGTAGTGTGCTGTACAGTAGCTTCAGTCTAGGGAATACGTTTTTTTAATATATCCTACAGTGCAGTGAAAAATTGAGTGGTTTGCGGTGTAATAGCCGCCATCTAAAGACTACGTTTTTCCTTTCAGTGATATATACTACAGTGCAGTGCGAAATTGTGTTGTGTGCTGCACACTAGCCTGAGTGTACAAAATATACGTTTTTTCTCTCAGTTATATATTATACAGTGCAGTGAAAAATTGTGTTGTGTGCTGCACACTAGCCGGAGTGTAGAAAATATATGTTTTTCCTCTCAGTTATACATTATACAGTGCAGTGCAAAATTCTGTCGTGTGCTGCACACTAGCCGGAGTGTAGAAAATATACATTTTTCCTCTCAGTTATACATTATACAGTGCAGTGCAAAATTCTGTCGTGTGCTGCACACTAGCCGGAGTGTAGAAAATATACGTTTTTCCTCTCAGTTATATATTATACAGTGCAGTGAAAAATTCTGTCGTGTGCTGCACACTAGACGGAGTGTAGAAAATATACGTTTTTCCTCTCAGTTATATATTATACATTGCAGTGCAAAATTCTGTCGTGTGCTGCACACTAGCCGGAGTGTAGAAAATATACGTTTTATCTCTCAGAACCCAAGGGCTAAGGGTCAAGGACTAGGGCGTGGGCGTTCAAGTAGTGTAGGGGGCAGATGCCGTGGTCCTGGGCAGGGTGACACAGTACATGTTGATGAGGGAGCAGTGGAACGCCGCAGAGTTTCACTCCCTAGCTTCATCTCGCAACTTACTGGTTCACGTGGTACACCACTATTGAAAGCACAACAGTGCGAACAGGTGATGACGTGGATAGCAGACAATGCGTCCAGTAATTTATCCACCACCCAGTCTTCCTTGCAGTCCACCCACGCTAGCCAAGAGAGTAGACCTCTGGCTCCTCCAGCTCAACCTCCTTCCCCCCAGCCTGCCCCCCCCACGTAAAGTATGGATTCAGATCTGGCATACTCACAGGAACTCTTTTCAGGACCCTACCCAGAGACACAAACCACTGCTCAACAGCAACCTGAGCAGTTGCTCTGTCCCGATGCCCAAAATTTAGAACTTTCACAGTCTGTGGGTGATGAGAGTGTGGACTAGTGCAAATAGAGCGTGAAGAGGTGTCGGATGATAATAATGATGATGATGATGAGACACGGTTGTCAGACAGTAACGTTGTTGTCAGGGCAGTATGTCCGAGGGGGGAGCAGAGTGAGGAATCGGAGGAAGAGCTGGTGGATGATGAGGTGACTGACCCGAGCTGGGTTGGTAATCCAACTCAAGACAGTGCTTCTGAGGAGGAGGCAAGTGCAGCACCAGAACAGGTTGGAAGTGGCATTGGGGTGGCCAGAGGGAGAAGCAGGGCCAGAGCAGGTAGATCAGCAACTGTTTCACAAAGTCAAGCTCCCGTGCCGAGGCCTAGATGTTCGCAAGTCTGGAGGTTTTTTAAAGAAAGCGAGGATGACCTGGTTTGACTGTGGTGTGCAACCTGTTCCACACCAGGATCAGCAGGGGAGCCACCACTACCAGCCTAACCACTACCAGCATGCGCAGGCATATGAGTGCTAGACACCCGACTCAGTGGAAACAAGGCCGTTCACCTCCTGCGGGTGACACCACTGCCCCTTCCCCTGTGTCTCATGCTGGCTCGGCGAGTCAACCCCCCTGCCCAGGACCCCGGCATGAGCGCCTCCCGCCCTACAACCACCCCATCACCTCTACGATCCTCCATAACCTCCACCAATGTGTCCCAGAGCAGTGTTCAACTGTCTTTGCAGCAGACATTTGAGCGCAAGCGCAAATACAATTCCAGCCACTCACATGCACAAGCCCTAAACGTCCACATCTCCAAATTGTTGAGCCTGGAGATGCTGCCCTATAGACTGGTAGAGACTGAGGCTTTCCACAACCTGATGGCAGTGGCTGTCCCTCGGTACTTGGTCCCCAGCCGCCACTATTTTTCCCGATATGCCGTCCCAGCCCTACACCAGCACGTGTCACAGAACATAATCCGTGCCCTGACCAACGCGGTTAGTGATAAGGTCCACCTAACCATGGACACGTGGACAAGTGCTGGTGGGCAGGGACACTATATCTCACTGACGGCACATTGGGTTAACTTGGTGGAGGCTGGGACCGAGTCTGACCCTGGGGCCGCTCATGTACTGCTCACACCGAGGATTGCGGGGCCTACCTCGGTCACGGTTTCTCAGATGTACTATGCCTCTTCCTCCAACCCCTCCTCCTCCTCCAATTTACCATTCGTGGGCACGGAGCCTTCAGTCGGTAGCTCTAGGCGCAGCAGCACTGCCGTGGGTAAGCGCCAGCAGGCAGTGCTCAAACTGCTGAGCTTAGGTGACAAAAGGCACACCGCCCAAGAGCTGTTACAGGGCATCACAGCACAGTCCAATCTGTGGCTGGAACCGCTGAACCTCAAGCCAGGCATGGGTGTGTGTGACAACGGGTGTAACCTGGTGGTGGCTCTGCAACTCGGCAGAGTCACACATGTGCTATGCCTGGCCCACGTGTTCAATCTCATAGTTCAGCGGTTCCTCAAGACATACCCCAATTTGTCTGATTTGCTCACCAAGGTGCGCCGCATCTGTGCGCATTTCCGCAAGTCAACCACAGATGCTGCCACTCTCAGGGCAGCGCAGCAGCGCCTACGACTGTTGTGCAACTTGCCCACGAGATTGAATTCGACATTAAACATGTTATCCAGAGTTTACCAGCAGCGCAGAGCGATTGTAGACTGCCAGATGTCAACTTCCACCAGAACTGGTAGACAGGTCAGTCAGCTTCCTCAAGTTTACAATGAGGAGTGGACGTGGATGTCTGATATCTGTCAGGTGTTGAGCAACTTTGAGAAGTCAACACAGATGGTCAGCGGCGATGCCGCCATTATCAGCCTCACGATCCTGCTGCTTTGCCTGTTTAAAAACTCACTGCTCAGCATGAAGTCAGAAGCCTTGCGCTTGTCACAGGAGATGGGGGAAGAAGATACGTCGCTTTATAGCCAGGGCACCCTCCGGTCTGTTTCTCAGCGCGTATTGGAGGAGGGGGATGAGGATGAGAAGGAAGAGGAGGAGAATGTTAGCAAGACAAAAGAGGGTACCAGTGCTTAGTCCTTCTTAACTCTTGAGCGTGTATGGGCTGAAGCGGAGGAGGAGGAGGAGGAGGAGGAGGAGGAAATGGAGAGTCAGGCCAGTGAGGAGAGGGAATTCTTGCGTGTTGGGACTCTGGCGCACATGGCAGACTTCATGTTAGGCTGCCTATCCCGTGACCCTCGCATTAGAAGCATTTTTTCAAACACCGATTATTGGGTGTTCACTCTCCTGGACCCACGGTACAAGCAGAACCTTTCCACTCTCATCCCTGTAGAGGAAAGGAGTATGAGACTGAATCAATATCAACAGGCCCTGGTGCACAAGCTGAAACAATCCTTCCCATCTAACGCCGCTAGCAAGCAGAGGGCGTGGTTCTGTGGGCCAAGTAGCGGGGGAGAGGAGGCGAGCAGGCAGCTTGTCCAGCACTGGCAGGGGAACGCTCTCCAAGACCTTTGCCAGTTTTATGTCACCCCAGCAAGACACTGTCACCTGTCCCCAGTCTAGGCAGAGTAGGGGGGAGCTGTACAGAAAGATGGTGAGGGAGTACCTAGCTGACCATACCAACGTCCTGCGTGATCACTCTGCTCCATACAACTACTGGGTTTCAAATCTGGACACGTGGACTGAACTGGCGCTGTACGCCTTGGAGGTGCTGGCCTGCCCTGCCGCTAGCGTGTTGTCAGAGCGGGTATTCAGTGCAGCTGGGGGCGTCATCACCGATAAGCGTACACGCCTGTCAACTGACAGCACTGATAGGCTGACGCTTATTAAAATGAACAAAGCCTGGATTTCACCGGAATTCAAATCTCCTCTGGGGGAAAGCAGCTAAAAAATAAGCTGCCTTATGTATCCGATTCCTCTCCTCTACTCCTTCTCCTCCTCCTCTTTCTCTTCATTGCCAAGCGCTGACCCAAAAGGGAATTTTTTAGAGGGCCAACTGGCACTCTTTTAAGACAATGTTTCCGGAGGGCCACCTACAGGCCCTCTCTCCAAACTATTTTTCCGGAGCGTCAACTACAGACACTCTAAAACAATTTTTCAGAAGTGTCAACTACAGACACTCTAAAACAATTTTTCAGGATCGTCAACCACAGACACTAAAAAAAATTTTTTTCGGAGGGTCGAATTCAGACACTCCAAAAAAAATTTTTTTGGGAGGCTCACCTACAGCCATTTGACTGCAATCTCAGTCGGACAAAGGCATTGGTGGTGTCACCGCCATGCTGTGTCAGGCTAAATTTTTGTGTGGTTCACCTGCTACCTCAGTCTAACTCGATCACTCTGTTGTCACCGCCGCCATACAGGGTCACGCTAAAGTTTTTATGTGCTTCGCCTGCTACCTCACTCTAACTCAGACACTCTGTTGTCACCGACGCCATACAGGGTCACGCTAAATTTTAATGTGCTTCGCCTGCTCCCGCAGTGTAAATCGGTCACTCTGTAGTCACAGCCATACAGGGCCACGCTAAATTTTAATGTGCTTCGCCTGCTCCAGCAGTGTAACTCGGTCACTCTGTAGTCACAGCCATACAGGGCCACGCAAAATTTTTATGTGCTTCGCCTGCTCCCGCAGTGTAACTCGGTCACTCTGTAGTCACAGCCATACAGGGCCACGCTAAATTTTAATGTGCTTCGCCTGCTCCTGCAGTTTATCTCGGTCACTCTGTAGTCACAGCCATACAGGGCCACGCTAAATTTTAATGTGCTTCGCCTGCTACTGAAGTGTAACTCGGACACTCTGAACGAGTCTGACCCTGGGGCCGCTCATGTACTGCCCACACCGAGGATTGCGGGGCCTACCTTGGTCACGGTTTCTCAGACTTATTATGCCTCTTCCTCCAACACCTCCTCCTCCTCCTACTCTCAGTTACCATCTGTGAGCACGGCGCCTTCAGTCGGTAGCTCTAGGCGCTGCAGCAGTGCCGTGGGTAAGCGCCAGCAGGCGGTGCTCAAACTGCTGAGTTTAGGTGACAAAAGGCAAACTGCCCAAAAGCTGTTACAGGGCATCACGGCGCAGACCGATCTGTGGCTGGCACCGCTGAACCTCAAACCAGGCATGGTTATGTGTGACAAATGTGTTTCGCCTGCTACCTCACTGTAACTCGGTCACTCTATTGTCACCGCCATACAGGCTCACCCTAAATTTTATTTGTGCTTCGCCTGTTACCTCACTCTGACTCTTGGTCACTTGTTGGTGTCACCGCCATGCTGTGTCAGGCTTATGCCTGCGTCATGGGGTGGGGGATAGGACAGCAGTGCCAGCATGGGCATGGGTGATGGATCTTCGTTGCACCTAGTTGGGTGCTTCCCTAACACGTGATGGGCATGTGCCTCGCCCTTCTTGGTCTGGGTGAGCACAATTGCCTTGAGGGTCGCCACCAGGCTGTTGCCCGCGAATTTGGGGTAATGGTGGCATTAGGCAGCCTCAGAGGCATCCATGCATGCTGCCCCTGCTGTTTCCTGTCCATTTCCGTGGTGTTTCCATCATTTTCTGAGGTTTCCAGGTTTTCACCCAGCCTTCCCTAGGCAGAGCCTTGGTCCCCTGCAAAAAATGCTCGAGTCTCCCATTGACTTCAATGGGGTTCGTTACTCGAAACGAGCACCCGAGCATCGGGAAAAGTTTGTCTCGCCATTACAGTGAATGTCAGTACCTCCCCCACCCCACCCCCGCACGCGAATTGGCTAATTAGCGTGCAAGGAGGGGACTCGAGCATGGCGCTCGAGCACACGCGGTGTTTGGCCGATCACCGCGTGGTCCCGAGTACCGCAATGCTCGAACGAATAGCATATTTGGCCGAGCATGCTCGCTCATCACTAGTATTTACAATTTCGCTTACATACCTTTATAGCTCATGAATCAATAAGTTATGTGTAATACATTCATGGCCAAACTAAAACATGGTATCAGTCATATAAGCACCAGCCACTCTCACGATTACCAACATCAGAACAGCTTGATAAAGGGCATCATACAGTAATGGCCTGAAACATTGCACTGCATACTACTGATGTTGAAATGAAATAAATAAATAGAAAGAAGCAATCATTCAAATAAAGAAGGTGGTGCTATGTCTTCAACTATATTATATACCAGAATACGGATTCTTGGTTGGAGAGAGATCAACTTGGGGATGTGCACCCAAAAAAGCTATTAGGATGAGTGCTATGGCCACTACTTGATTCTAATGGCATCAGTCAAATGATACTCTTTACATATAATCCCATCCAGTAAGCAACTGTGTTACATGACATACGTACATATGCTAGGCTGGCAGTTCAGCACCCAGGACACGTTCATGCGATAACTACAGTGAACTAATGATGGAAACCCTGCTATTAGAACAACTACTTCCTGTATGCATGTTTACATGGTTGTCTGTTTCCAGGTCATTTGCAAAATGGCTGAATGTCTATAGGTGATGTATTTTTTTAGTTAACTGTAAACAAAAAAAAAAAAACTCAGGGGATTCTGTAGGCAGAATTGCTGTATATCCTGTATACATGCATGTAGACCTGCATCTCAATAAACTGGTATTCACCCGTTAGATATCTGGACAGTTAACTGAATGTCGCATGACAAGCTTGAGGGTAACATGAGTGATACCATTTTTAATCCTATTCAAATTTTACAGGACCAAAATGGGCCATACCATTTTTTGTATAGCAGCCTATTCTCTAAACAGATAAATGTTTTAATTAAAAGTGGAATACCTCTTTCAGTGATATAAGGATCAAGCTGTTGCATTTTAACATGCCTGCTAATTTTTTTCTTGGGGAGATAAACTACCAGAGGTGTGTGTCATAGCCTTATCCCCCTCTCCCCTTGCATAACACATGCACTCATGGTTAAATTAAGTGAGTATGGGAGGGTCAAGAGAGACAGCTGTCACCTAAACAAGTGTTTGGCCAACAGGTAACCCATGACCAGCCTTATTTTAGCCTTGCCGATTAGATTAATCTTTGACCAAATCAATGTCTAATATACAACAGTTAAAAAAAAAAATCAAATAAAGTGCAAAATCATTACAATATTTTTTATTTTCATAAATACAAATGCACTGACAACACTACTCATTCAATGTCAAATCAAAACAATGACAACAGTTATCCAATTTGTGTTAATCCTTTTAAAAAAGATTGCAGTGCCAGTATTTTTCTTTAAAAAACTCAAAAATATAATGTATAAATTGAAAATAAAATCAAAGAATGTCACTGAACATTTAGTGACATAATGTTTTTTTCTGAGAACTGCTTGGCGTCTGTATTACATGGAGTTGACCAACTTCTGGCACTTCTGAACAGGTATTCCAGTCCAGGAGAATTGGACTACATTCCACAGTTCTACATTTTTGGGTTTTGTATTTTTGTTGTCAACCCACAAGTTCTGAAGGAGACTGAGATCAGGTGATTGGGCTGGCCACCCCATTACATCAATCCTGTCTGTTTGTAACCAAGATGTTCTTCTCTTACTGGTGTGTTTTCAAAGGCATTTATTCTTTGTAATAGGGCAACATGATCTCCTCAAATATTTTAATATTTTCAAACAGACTTATGATCCCTCAAATGCGATAAATAGGCCCAACATCATGGTATGTTATCCCCATAACATGATGTTTGCACCACCAAGCTATACTGTCTTCACAGTGTAATGTGGCTTGAATTGTGAGAGTCATCTGACACTGTTTGCGGCCACTGGACCGAAACAGAACAATTGTGCTTTCATCAGACCACAATATGTTGCACCATTTCTCTTTGCTCCAGTCAATGTGTTCCTTTGAAATTTCTTAACTAGAGATGAGCGAGCACTAAAATGCTCGGGTGCACGTTATTCGAGTCGAACTTTTCCCCGATGCTCGGGTGCTCGTTTTGAATAACTAACCCCATTGAAGTCAATGGGAGACTCGAGCATTTTTGCAGGGGACCAAGGCTCTGCCTAGGGAAGGCTGGGTGAAAACCTGGAAACCTCAGAAAATGATGGAAACACCACGGAAATGGACAGGAAACAGCAGGGGCAGCATGCATGGTTGCCTCTGAGGCTGCCTAATCCCACCATTACCCCAAATTCTCATGGCAATTGTGCTCACCCAGACCAAGAAAGGCGAGGCAAATACCCATCACATGTTAGGGAAGCAACAAGGTACCAACTAGGTGCAACGAAGGTCCATCACCGCCTGCAGGTGACACCACTGCTCATGCTGGCACTGCTGTGCTGTCCCCCTCCCCACAACGCAGGCATAAGCCTGACACATCATGGTGACAGTGTAGTGACACCAACAATTGACCAAGTTAGATTGAGGTAGCAGTCAAATGTCTGAAGGCGAGCCTCCCAAAAATTAGTTTTGGAGTGTCCGAAGTTGACCCTCCTAAAAAATTGTTTAGGAGTGTCTGTAGTTGACCCTTCTGTAAAATATTTTATTTGCTTTCCCTGTTATTAGTTAATGTACAACCCATGGCTGGCATGGTGGGAATATATAGGTTTTGCGTCACAGACGGTCCACTGCAACGTTACATTTTCTTCATCATTGCCAATTACTTTTTCACCAACTGTTGTCTGGCAATGATAAAGGGTAAGGTGAATCCACTGCGGAAGAAAAGTGTCATCCTCCTACAATTCTACACTTGCTCTCAATTGAAAAGGGGATGTTCTCGCCGTGGCCTTCCTCATAGTGGCCGCTTCTGCGGACGACACTCCCTCATGTAAAATTGTTTAGGAGTGTCTGTGGTTGACCCTTCTGTAAAATATTTAATTTGTTTTCCCTGTTATTAGTTAATGTACAACCCATGGCTGGCAAGGTGGGAATATATAGGTTTTGCATCACAGACGGTCCACTGCACCGTTACATTTTCTTCATCATTGCCAATTACTTTTTCACTAACTGTTGTCTGGCAATGATAAAGGGTAAGGTGAATCCACTGTGGAAGAAAAGTGTCATCCTCCTACAATTCTACACTTGCTCTCAATTGAAAAGGGGATGTTCTCGCCGTGGCCTTCCTCATAGTGTACCACGACAGAGGTGGTGTACCTACTGACAGCCTGACCGAACATGATGGCAGATGGCGAGACACTCCCTCATGTAAAATTGTTTTGGAGTGTCTGAGGTTGACCCTCCTGTAAAATATTTTTTTTCCCTGTTATTAGTTAATGTACAACCAATGGCTGGCATGGTGGGAATATATAGGTTTTGCGTCACAGACGGTCCACTGCACCGTTACATTTTCTTCATCATTGCCAATTACTTTTTCACTAACTGTTGTCTGGCAATGATAAAGGGTAAGGTGAATCCACTGCGGAAGAAAAGTGTCATCCTCCTACAATTCTACACTTGCTCTCAATTGAAAAGGGGATGTTCTCACCGTGGCCTTCCTCATAGTGGCAGCTTCTGCAGACGACAGAGGTGGTGTACCTACTGACAGCCTGACCGAACACGATAGCAGACAGGGAGACACTCCCTCATGTAAAATTGTTTAGGAGTGTCTGTAGTTGACCCTTCTGTAAAATATTTTATTTGTTTTCCCTGTTATTAGTTAATGTACAACCCATGGCTGGCATGGTGGGAATATATAGGGAAGCACCGAACTAGGTGCAACGAAGGTCCATCACCCATGTCCATGCTGGCACTGCTCTCCTATCCCCAGCCACACGATGCAGGCATAAGCCTGACACAGCATGGCGGTGACACCAACAAGTGACCAAGTTAGATGAGGTAGCAGGTGAGCCACCCAAAAATTTAGCCAGACGCAGCATGGCGGTGACAACAGAGTGACCGAGTTAGACTGAGGTAGTAGGAGGTGAAGCATCCTCCAAGTGGGCAGTACATGAGCGGCCCCAGGGTCAGACTCAGTCAGAGTATGTGAAATGTTCAGGGTGGCCGAACGCCGGGCTCGACGGCGGACCCGTTTCGGGTTATCGATTGTCGAAATGTTGGCTGACATCAAGTTTAGTATCTGTTGCTTATCAGTTGCTGGTGGCTGTTGGTGGTAAAGTGGTGAGCATAGCTGCTTCCCAAGCAGTTGACCCGGGATCGATTCCCATCTATCGCAGGAGGCAATTAAAAGAAAAACCCCAAAAAAATCAGTACAATATCTAATACATCCCCTACTCGGGTAAATTGTTTGGAGAGAGGGCCTGTAGGTGGTGGGAAGGAGGTTGAGCTGGAAGAGCCAGAGGAGTGCCCCCTGGGCTAGCGTGTGTGGTGGTGACAACAGCCGGATGGAGTTTGAATGACGACGCAGGACCCCAACTTAAAAATTTAGCATCAACCGGTACAGTTGTAAATTATGAGCTTGATCAAGTGTGGCATGTGTTCTATGTATTCTTCTCAGTTTAATACCGTATATGGCAGCTATCCGGAAAAATAGTTTGGAGAGAGAGAAAGATAGGAAAAAGACGTAAATTGTTTGGAGAGAGGGTCTGTAGGTGGGGTCAGGCTGGGGGGAAGGAGGTTGAGCTGGAAGAGCCAGAGGAGTGCCCCCTTGGCTAGCGTATGTGGTGGTGACTACAGCCGGATGGAGTTCGAATGGCGACGCAGGACCCCAACACGTAAATTGTTTGGAGAGAGGGCCTGTAGGTGGACCTCTGGAAAAATTGTTTGGAGAGAGGGCCTGTAGGTGGACCTCCTAAAAAATTGTTTGGAGAAAGGGCCTGTAGGTGGACCTCTGGAAAAATTATTTGGAGGAACGGCTGTAGGGGTGGACCTCCGGAAAATTGTTTGAGAGAGGGCCTGTAGGTGGACCTCCGGAAAAATTGTTTGAAGAGAAGGCCTGTAGGGGGCCCTCCTAAAAAATTGTGGTAAAAGAGTGCCAGTTGGACCTCTAAAAAATGGCATTTTTTTGGTCAGTGTTAGGCAAAGACGACAAGGAGGAGTAGGAGGAGTAGAAAAGAGGAATCGGATACATAAGTTATTTAAATCTTTAGTTGCTTTCCCCCGGAGGAGATTTGAATTCCGGTGAAATCCAGGCTTTGTTCATTTTAATAAGTGTCAGCCTTCAGCGCTGTCAGTTGACAGGCGTGTACGCTTATCTGTTGATGATGCCACCAGCTGCACTTGAATACCCGCTCTGACAGCACGCTAGCGGCAGGGCAGGCCAGAACCTCCAAAGGCGTACAGCGCCAGTTCAGGCCACGTGTCCAGCTTTGAAACCCAGTAGTTGTATGACGCAGAGTGATCGCTGTGGACATTGGTATGGTCAGCTAGGTACTCCCTCACCATCTTTCTGTACAGCTCCCCCCTACTCTGCCTAGACTGGGGACAGGTAACAGTGTCTTGCTGGGGTGACATTAAACTGCAAAGGCCTTGGAGAGTGTTTCCCCTGCCAGTGCTGGACAAGCTGCCTGCTCGCCTCCTCTCCCCGCTACTTGGCCCACAGAACCATGCCCTCTGCCGCTATCAGCGTCAGATGGGAAGGATTGTTTCAGCTTGTGCACCAGGGCCTGTTGATATCTATTCACTCTTATACTCCTTTCCTCTGCAGGGATGAGAGTGAAAAGGTTCTGCTTGTACCGTGAGTCCAGGAGAGTGAACACCAAGTAATCGGTGTTTGAAAAAATGCTTCTAACGCGAGGGTCACGGGATAGGCAGCCTAACATGAAGTCTGCCATGTGCGCCAGAGTCCCAACACAAGAATTCCCTCTCCTCACTGGCCTGACTCTCCATTTCCTCCTCC
>ONZH01009308.1:0-29999 GCA_900303285.1 Rhinella marina | reverse complement strand
TATAACTACTGTGTGGGGCACTATGCTACTATAACTACTGTGTGGGGGCACTACTGTGTGGGGGCACTATGCTACTCTAACTACTGTGTGGGGGGCACTATGCTACTATAACTACTGTGTGGGGACACTATGCTACTATAACTACTGTGTGGGGGCACTATGCTATGCTACTATAACTACTGTGTGGGGGGGCACTATGCTACTATAACTACTGTGTGGGGGGCACTATGCTACTATAAACTACTGTGTGGGGGGCACTATGCTACTACTATAAAATACTGTGTGGGGGCACTATGCTACTATAACTACTGTGTGGGGGCACTATGCTACTATAACTACTGTGTGGGGGCACTATGCTACTATAACTACTGTGTGGGGCACTATATGTATAACTACTGTGTGGGGGGCACTATGCTACTATAACTACTGTGTGTGGGGGCACTATGCTACTATAACTACTGTGGTGGGGCACTATGGCTACTATAACTACTGTGTGGGGGCACTATGCTACTATAACTACTGTGTGGGGGCACTATGCTACTATAAACTACTGTGTGGGGGCACTATGCTACTATAACTACTGTGTGGGGGGCACTATGCTACTATAACTACTGTGTGGGGGCACATATGCTACTATAACTACTGTGTGGGGGCACTATGCTACTGGTATAACTACTGTGTGGGGGCACTATGCTACTATAACTACTGTGTGGGGGCACTATGCTACTGTATAACTACTGTGTGGGGGCACTATGCTACTATAACTACTGTGTGGGGGGCACTATATGGCTACGGTATAACTACTGTGTGGGGGCACTATTACTGGTATAACTACTGTGTGGGGGGCACTATACTGGTATAACTACTGTGTGGGGGCACTATACTACGTATAACTACTGTGTGGGGGCACTATACTGGTATACTACTGTGTGGGGGCACTATACTACTATAACTTGTGTGTGTGGGGGCACTATGCTACTATAACTACTGTGTGGGGGGGCACTATACTGGTATAACTACTGTGTGGGGGCACTATACTACTATAACTACTGTGTGGGGGCACTATACTACTATAACTACTGTGTGGGGGCACTATGCTACTATACTACTGTGTGGGGTATGCTACTATAACTACTGTTGTGGGGCACTATTACTATAACTACTGTGTGGGGGCAGTATGCTACTATATACTACTGTGGGGCACTAACTGGTATAACTACTGTGTGGGGGCACTATGCTACTATAACTACTGTGTGGGGGCACTAATGGGGAATAACTACTGTGTGGGGCACTATGCTACTATAACTACTGTGTGGGGCACTAATGCTAACTACTGTGTGGGGCACTATGGGGTATAACTACTGTGTGGGGGCACTATGCTACTATAACTACTGTGTGGGGGCACTATACTGGTATAACTACTGTGTGGGGGCACTATACTGGTTATAACTACTGTGTGGGGGCACTATACTGGTATAACTACTGTGTGGGGGGCACTATGCTACTATAACTACTGTGTGGGGGCACTATGCTACTATAACTACTGTGTGGGGGCACTATCTGGTATAACTACTGTGTGGGGCACTATACTGGTATAACTACTGTTGTGGGGGGCACTATACTGGTATAAACTACTGTGTGGGGGCACTAATGGGGGAATAACTACTGTGTGGGGGCACTAATGGGGAATAACTACTGTGTGGGGGCACTAATGGGCTGGGCGGCACTATGCTCCCGCCCCCAACCAACCGCAGCGCCCCCCCCCCCAATCCAACCAAAAAAACCACTGGGCTGGACCCGGGAATAAGGACATGCAGGATGAAAGATACTTACCTGCAAGGAGTAGGTGACCCGGCTCAAGATAATCTTGAGTAATAACGGTGGATTATACGGGGTGGACATTTTCACTAATTACAAGGTTTGGTTCACGGATATAATTGTGAGCTGCACAATAACATGACCTCTTGTGAAATGGGATGAGACTGGTTACGCGCATGCTGTTAATTTACAAAGTCAGCGCCCCCTCCATCAAAAACAGGTGAAAATGATAAGAAATTGATTAAAAAAAATAAGATAAAAAAAGTGGCGTTACACAGCCGAGGACTGTCCGGCCAGGTGGATCATACGGGCACATCACTGCTGCAGCCAAACAAAGCCTGGCGAGAACAACTGGAGCAGCAGCGCTGGAATGGTGGGGGTTAAAGAGGACCTCTCACCGCTCCTGACATTACTGTTTTAATAGCTTCATGCATTCCCCATGTAATAATAATTCTGGAACATCTATTCTTATGTCTCTATGTTGTGACATTCCTTTATTATTTGCACTAGAAGTTATGAATTAATTGCTATTTGCCTTCAGTAAAGGAACAGAGAGGAGGTAACCAGTTGGGGGTGTGTCCCTGCACAGACTGACTATCCAATCAGTGCTGCCATTTTCAGACTGTGCAGGTACACACCCCCAACTGGTTACCTCCCCTCTGTTCCCTTACTGAAGACAAATAGCAATTCATTCATAACTTCTAGAGCAAATAATAAATGAATGGCACAACATAGAGACATAAGAATAGATGCTCCAGAATTGTTATTACATGGGGAATGCATGAAGCTATTAAAACAGTAATGTCAGGAGTGGTGAAAGGTCCTGTTTAAATAGGACAGAATACATCCATCCATACAACCCCTTCTCTACAGATGTGTCTGTACTAGTAATTGCTTATATTTCCCATGAACAGCATCTTTTCTTAAAAGTCTGCTTTGTGCTGTTTCTCTGTTATTCCTACTGGAAATCAATAATCAAATCGACCAAGGGCCATTAGCACTGACTTTCTCAGTAGGCCCGTGCACAACATACCACTGGCAGCACTTGGTAGGGTGCGGCGATCTGCCACTGTCTAATCGGTGCTGCCAACTGGTTATACCCAGATATTTTCAGGAGGAATAACAGAGGAATGGCTCAGTGCAGAGTTTTAAGAAGAGATGATACAGAATGGTTATTGTATTCTCTGGCTTACCTGTCCTGTCACACTCACAGGGGTCCGGGAAGCTCAGATATGGAGTTCTTGGAGGTTCACCGGGGAGCTAATGGTGAGGGCCTCATGCACACGGCACATGGTATTACAACATTGTACAACCTCTGAGTTAAGGCTCATGCACATGACCATGGTTTTGGTTCTGATCCGCATTTTTGGCGGGTCAGATGAGGACCCATTCACTTCAATGGGGCCGTAAAAGATGCGGATAGCACACAGTGAGCTGTCCACATCCGTATGTCCGTTCCTTGACCCGCAAACAAAAAATAAAAAAATAAATAAAAATAGAACATGTCTTATTCTTGTCCGTTTTGTGGGCAGCTGCTGCCGAGCCATAGACACTGAAAAAGCCTCTGCATGGTGCCTCCAGCACTGTGTGCTCTGCTAGATGCAAAGCTTCTCTGTAACACAGCACACGTCAACCGCTCCCTGCTGGCCTAGTGGCTAGGAGTCTCTGTAATATGACACACATCAACTGCTCCCTGCTGGCCTAGTGGCTAGGAGTCTCTGTAATATGACACACATCAACTGCTCCCTGTTGGTCTAGTGGATAGGAGTCTCTGTAATATGACACACATCAACTGCTCCCTGCTGGTCTAGTGGCTAGAAGTCTCTGTAATATGACACACATTAACTGCTCCCTGCTGGTCTAGTGGCTAGGAGTCTTTGTAATATGACACACATCAACTGCTCCCTGCTGGTCTAGTGGCTAGGAGTCTCTGTAATATGACACACATCAACTGCTCCCTGCTGGCCTAGTGGCTAGGAGTCTCTGTAATATGACACACATCAACTGCTCCCTGCTGGTCTAGTGGCTAGGAGTCTCTGTAATATGACACACATCAACTGCTCCCTGCTGGTCTAGTGGCTAGGAGTCTCTGTAATATGACACACATCAACTGCTCCCTGCTGGCCTAGTGGCTAGGAGTCTCTGTAATATGACACACATTAACTGCTCCCTGCTGGTCTAGTGGCTAGGAGTCTCTGTAATATGACACACATCAACCGCTCCCTGCTGGTCTAGTGACTAGGAGTCTCTGTAATATGACACACGTCAACCACTCCCTGCTGGGTCTAGTGGCTAGGAGTCTTTGTAATATGGCACACATCAACTGCTCCCTGCTGGTCTAGTGGATAGGAGTCTCTGTAATATAGCACACATCAACCATTCACTTCTGGTCTAGTGGCTAGGGAGTCTCAGTAATATGGCATGCCTCAACTGCTCCCTGCTGGTCTAGTGGATAGGAGTCTCAGTAATATGGCACGCATCAACTGCTCCCTGCTGGACTAGTGGCTAGGAGTCTCTGTTATATAGCATGCCTCAACTGCTCCCTGCTGGTCTAGTGGGTAGGAGTCTCAGTAATATAGCACACATCAACCACCCCCTGCTGGTCTAGTGGCTAGGAGTCTCAGTAATATAGCACACATCAACCACCCCCTGCTGGTCTAGTGGGTAGGAGTCTCTGTAATATGGCATGTCTCAACTGTTCCCTGCTGGTCTAGTGGCTAAAAGTCTCTAATTTAGCACATGTCAACTGCTCCCTACTGGTCTAGTGGCTGGAAGTCTTTGTAATATAGCACACATCAACCGTCCCCTGGTGGTCTAGTGGCTAAAAGGCTCTGTCATATGGCATGCCTCAACAGTTTGCTGCAGATTTAGTGGCTAGAAGTCTCTAATTCAGCACATCAACTGCTCCCTGCTGGTCTAGTGGCTAAAAGTCCCTGTAATATGACATGTCTCAACCGTTCGCTGCTGGTCTAGTGACTAGGGGGCTATGTAATATAGCGCGCCTCAACCGTTCTCTGCTGGTGTAGTGGCTAAGAGTCTGAGAATGCGGCATTCCTTGCACAATTTCTTTACTCTCATGGATTTCCAAAATATTTGTGATCCCCTCCAAACTGGAGACACAACAAAGTACGGCACGGGCCAATAGTAATCTATGTTGTTGTATTATAGAACAATCCCTTATAGGACAGCCAACAAGAAATGCTTCTTGCCCTGTGGGAAAAGGACCAGAGCCTCTGCCGTACTACGGCTCTGTCTGGAGGAGATGTAAAAAGGGACTATATGGTCAACTGCCAGAAGAGGAAGGAGACTGATTTAGCCCAGAGTAAAGGTGGGCACATGGAATCTAAAACTTTATTTAAAACCGCCACTAACAGCTTTTCAGGACGTGTATAGAAATGATTCACAGGATAACTCCCTAAGCTGCAGTCACACCTGAATGTTGAGACCAACCACGCCACTTATGCTACAAGATTACTCAGTGCTTAAGTAGGTAATTAATGCCCAGGTGACCGCTACAAAAATGATACCGCTGAACCTAACCACGAAGCATGAAACCAGCAAGCATCTGCTATTTAGAAGCATTATGATGCCCTTATAATTAAATGGTTGAGCAATGTCCTGAAAACATAATACGCCAAGAAAATAGACGTCTCCTACACAGGCGACAGCGCAATTTCAGGTCATTAAACTCCACCCTAATGAACGATGACTAGGAATTACATGGAGATACTGTCCTTATCCCTTTCTTCCCTCACTCAGCCCCTCTGACATTTCATGCTCCGATGCTCTTCCTTGCCCAGTCCTGAATCGCGTAGGCCTTTTGCTGGAGAACCAGTGACGTACCGGCCTCTCCGGGGTTAACTAGGCGGAGGTTTCAGCCTAGCAGTGGGCGAGCTTTAGCGCTGCCCTAGTCTGTAAAACTGTTAGGGCAGAGCTAAAGCCCGCCCATCAGTGCTGGTTACATCACCGGGACCACTGCTAGGCGGGAGCCTCCTCCTAGCAATGTAAAAATATGAACAAACAGCCCATGCCCTGCGCGATACTGAGGGGCTGCCTGGGTGAAAACAGGCATATGTCCGGGTTCAGCTCTGACCCCGGACAACCCCTTTAACCACCTAACTGTTTTGCCCGAGTCCAGCTCAGGCAGTGTGAAAAGTAGCAAACTGGAGGGGGAGGGCTGATATCTCCTCAATGGTAGAAGCTAGAAATATGCAACTGGTCTTGTCTGAAAGCTGACAAAACCAAAATGAAAGCTAAAGTCCAAACAACAGAGGAGAAATCACTGTTAGAAATCAAGTCGGGAATAATTGCGAGTAAAACTGGTTTTTACTTTAATTTTCAGCTGCATTCACAGCAACCCGATTTCTATCAGTGATATCTTTCTCTGTCCTGAACATATTGCTGTCATTTTGGTATTGTCTGAAAGCTTGGGGATGTCTGCTTTCAAACAAGATCAGTTGCATGTTTCTAGCTTCTAGCAGCATCTAAAGCAGCCCTCCCCTCTCCAGGTAGCTACTTTGCCACTGCTGGAGCTCCACTCTGGCAAAACAGTTAAGGGGTTAAAGAGAACAAGTGCTGCCACTTTTTGAGCATATGACTTTTATTAATGGAATTTATAATACTTAAAGGGGTTGATGACATAACCTCAAGATACACACAGTGGAAGCAATGCTGGTACAAGTGCCGCTGATCGTCAGGATCCCCACTGATGAGATATTAAGAATAGGTCATCAATATGTACTGTCTGCACAACCCCTTTAATGACTCCTGATGCATCCAGAACTTATGTCACCAAACTCAATGTCTGTGTATGAGCACAGTGATAGGTTTCCTTTAATAAGTGTCTACAATTTGGTGGGAAGGGAGGAGTCTGAAAAGTGTGGTGACTAATTCATCCCTCTATGGCAGTGTACAGCCAAGGCCCCGGCTGCACTGTGATTCATATGAGCCCATATTTTCTTTAAGTGCTGGATATTCCAGATCTGTCCCACTATTACCAGTAGTTAGTGCAGTTACACACAATTCATTCATCTCTTTTTGTTGGGCGGCCTCCTGAAAAGTAATGGATCACAGGTTATACCGGGGCTTGTATCTCCAGCGATCAGCTGCGATCTCTGCAGGAAACTGGCAGCAGGTGTTTAGTTTTGTCACAGCACCGCCACAGGCGAAATAAAGTATTACACAGTGCTTACTGAAATCAATGGACATAGAGGTCCTCCAAAAAGAGACAGATTGCGTAGCAGCTTCAGGTAATAGATGGGAGATCTAAATGGGGAACCCCTCTTCTATTAAAGGGGTTATCCGAGACTATATAACTCCACCCCATGTGCTGGGCCCCTCACATTGATTATACTTACCTGGGTCCCCGTACTGCTGCTTCTCTCTGTGCAGGGATGAAAACATCTGTTGTCGGGGGGAGCAGCCAATGGCAGGTGGGGACAAGCCTCCCTAGCGCCACTAGTGGTACTAGAGAGGATCGTCCTCCCCGCCCCCGGCACCGGATTTTTTTCATCCCTGCATAGGGAGAAGCAGCAGCGGCAGTACAGGGACCAGGAGTGGCGTGGGGAGCGGGGACCCAGGTAAGTATAGGCCGGCACATGAAGGGGGGATTTTTTGCTGATTGGATGCAGACCCATTCATTTCAATGGGTCCGCAAAAAAACATGGACAGCACACGCTTTTTCACATCCTTATGTCTGTTCCTCAGTACCGCAAAAAACACAGAACATTGCCAGTGTTCAAACAAGAATAGGCATTGTTACAATGGATCCGCAAAAAAATAGGGATGCAAGACGGACATCACATAGACGTCAGCCATATAGTTTGCGTATCCACGCAGAACTCCCTGATCCGGTACGTGAATGACAACCTCTTTAAAATTTTCACCGCTGTGGACAATGAGCAGACGACAAAGTGACCACCAGCGATCAACTGTAATTGATGGAGAAACCAGTCAGTAAGTGCTCGATTTGCCTGCAGCGCCTCTACAGGGGGAATGAAGCATTACACCAGTACAAAATACTGAAAATATAAACTACCAGAAATGGTAAAAGTAAAAATGATTATTAATAATTAACTGCAATTAAGAGGATTTAGCGTAAAAGAGACACCTGTGAAACCAGCCATAACAGAGGACTCTTTGTGTTAGCTGGAGGGCTGGGGAGAGCGTCATCACGTGCCCAACCACATACAGCTACAACTATTGCATAACTATGGTGGATAACCTAAAACATGCAAACAGAAATCCCCCGATGGTCGGATCCCCATGTCCTTGTGATATGCCAGGACATATCTATGGGAAAATCCCTTTAAACGCTCCCTAAGGCGACAGAAGAATGTGCATCAAAGTATGTGGATATCTACTGTTCATGCTTTAAAAGGTTTGCTAAGAATGTTACTAATAAAGGCCTATCCTGAGAATAGGTCATCAATATCTCAATGCCAGAGGTCTGACAGCAGCAGCGGATAGGCCATGAACAGTAAAATCATGGACGGGGAGCAGGTAAGTATGCCTCCCTTCGGGAGTTTGCCAAGCTCCTCCCCAATAGATGCCAAAATTTCCTTAAGGGGTTCTTGACTTTGGATAATCCCTACTTGCTAAAAGAGTTCTTTAATCTATCTATCTATCTTTCTTTCTATCTATCTATCTAATATCTATCTAATATCTATCTAATATCTATCTATCTATCTAATATCTATCTATCTATCTATCTAATATCTATCTATCTATCTCATATCTATCTATCTATCTATCTATATCCTATCTATATCCTATCTATCTATCTATCTATCTATCTATCTATCTATCTATCTATCTATCTATCTATCTATCTATCTCATATCTATCTATCTATATCCTATCTATCTATCTATCTATATCCTATCTATCTATCTATATCCTATCTATCTATCTATCTATCTATCTATCTATCTATCTATCTCCTATCTCTCTCTCTCATATCTTTCTCTCTGGCTACTTTCACACTAGCGTTTTATAATTCTGGTATTGAGTTCCGTCATAGGGGCTCAATACAGGAATAAAACGCTTCAGTTTTGTCCCCATTCATTGTCAATGGGGGCAAAACTGAACTGAAGACAATGGAATTCTCCTAAAAGCATTCCGTTCCGTCTTCAGACCGGAGAGCAAACCGCAGCATGCTGCGGTTTGCTCTCCGGTCCAGGCATCCGCACCAAGACGGATCCGTCATGACCCCCAATGAAAGTCAATGGGGACAGATCTGTTTGGTGTGACACAATTGTGAACGGATCCGTCCTCCATTGACTTTCAATGGAGTTCATGACGGATCCGTCACCTGCACATATACATACATACATACACACATACATACATACAGACAGACATACACAGACATATACACAGACAAATACACATACATACTTACATGCTCCCGGCTGGTCTCCACAGCGCAGGAGGAGCAGGACGGCGCGCACATAGGACGATTCCACCCGGCACCCAGCAGAGGGAGCTGTGGGGAATCGTCCTATGTGCGCACCATCCTGCTCCTGTACTGTGCTGTGCTGTGGAGACCTGCCGGGAGCATGTAAGTATGTATGTGTATTTGTCTGTGTGTATGTACTGTGTGACATGTGGGGCCGGAGCGCAGTTCCGGCCCCACACATGTCCTTGCGGCAGCACGGATCCGGCGGCACCCTTCACCTGCCGGATCCGTGCTGCCGCTAATGTGAAAGAGGCCTCTCTCTCTCATATCTCTCTCTCGCTCATTATCTATCTATCTATCTATCTATCTATCTATGTCCCTCTGCTGAAACTCCCAGTGATCACATGAGATCTGTAGGGATCTTGCAATGTGTTCATTTTCCCTGCAGCGCCTCCACAGGAGAAATGAAGCATTGCAGAGTGTCCATGAACATCAAAGATTTGTCTTTGTATTGAAGGACAGGACAGGTCCTCCAGAGTGGGAGACGCTCTTGGTGACTGCCCCCTGAACATAGGACCCCCCTCTATAATTCACAATTCTCTAACAGGGTGCATGGAATGGGTGCGGGAGACGGAATTAACTAAATATGCCCAAAAAGAAAAACGGTGGTAATACAACCCCATGAAACCTGAATCTAGAATACCTCATTCAGACGGCTGTAACATGGGTGTAATGACCCGAACCGTAGAGATCCCTATAACGCTGTTGGCTTGTACTTGGGCTGAGATTTGCGGCTGTAATACAGATGTTATAAAGCGCCCACATTACGGCCATGTTTGATGTGTGTCCTCTCGGCCTACCTCTATGGACCAGCCCAGCCTGCAGCGCTATTCCACGCCGGTACACACCACACTGTGAACAATACATGGGAACCTATGGTATGGCCGACATACGCCAGCAGACGCAGTGTGAACAGACCCTAGAACACACAGTCACGTGCTACAAGCTGCATATCTCCCAACTAGTTATGGGCTCCAATGGAGTGGAAATTATTTCAGACATTTTTGGAATCTTAAGATACAGCGGTCGTCTGCGCCCTCGGGGCCACGTAAGTAATATATTCAGCAAGGTTTGTAGGATATGCAAGTGAGAATGTGCAAGTTTATACTGGGCGTGAGACGTGTATGTATGCATGTGAATGCAGAAGAGAATACACATATGTAGTATGTGCACACAGGCAGCGTCAGACTGAAGTCCCTTGGGGTACACCAGAGGAAATGATTCTGAGGGTCCGTCCTCTGTGTATATAGGACGATGGGTGTCTATAGAGCATGGGCCCCACCAGAGGGGGGCCAGTCCGACCCTGCACACATGCCTGTGGGCTGAACATGCTATACAAGTGTGAAAGTACAAGGAAATGTAATGTATTATGTAATGCATGCATGTAGTATATCATGTAGTATACCTGCAGGATAAACATGTGAATGTACAAGTAAATGCATGTAGTACATGTATGCCTGTAGAATATGTATGTATGTAGTACATGTATGTACAGTATGCCTGTAGGATATGTATGTATGTAGTACATGTATGTACAGTATGCCTGTAGGATATGTATGTAAGGTATGCTTGTAAGATGCGTATGTATGTAGATTATGATGTATGTAGAGTATGCTTGTAGGATATGTATACATGTGCAACAGGGATCAGCAACCTCCACCACTCGAACTGTTGTGAAACTACAACTCCCAGCATGCTCTACCCTTTTATATGGAAGTTCTGAAAGCAACCGGGTAAAAGCGCATGCTGGGAGCTTCACAACAGCTGGTATGCCGGAGGTTGCTGACCCCTGACGTATAGTATGCATTCAGGTTATCAGATTTAGTATACGTATGTATGATATGTTTGTCTGTAATGCATGTATGTAATATGTATGTACAGTAAGCTTGTAGGGTATGTATGTAGTATGTGTATGGACATTATACTTGTAGTGTATGTATGTAGTATGTGTACGGACAGTATACGTGTAGGGTATGTATGTAGTATGTGTATGGACAGTATACTTGTAGTGTGTGTATGTAGTATGTGTATGGACAGTATACTTGTAGTGTGTGTATGTAGTATGTGTACAGACAGTCTACTTGTAGGGTGTGTATGTAGTATGTGTACGGACAGTATACTTGTAGTGTATGTATGTAGTGTGTGTACGGACAGTATACTTGTAGGGCATGTATGCAGTATGTGTATGTACAGTATACTTGTAGGGCATGTATGCAGTATGTGTATGTACAGTATACTTGTAGGGCATGTATGTAGTATGTGTACGGACAGTATACTTGTACTGTATGTATGTAGTATGTGTACGGACAGTATACTTGTAGTGTATGTATGTAGTATGTGTATGGACAGTATACTTGTAGGTTATGTATGTAGTATGTGTACGGACAGTATACTTGTACTGTATGTATGTAGTATGTGTACGGACAGTACTTGTAGGGTGTGTATGTAGTATGTGTATGGACAGTATACTTGTAGGGTATGTATGTAGTATGTGTATGGACAATATACTTGTAGTGTGTGTATGTAGTATGTGTATGGACAGTATTCTTGTAGTGTATGTATGTAGTATGTGTATGTACAGTATGCTTGTAGTGTATGTATGTAGTATGTGTATGAACAATATACTTGTAGTGTATGTATGTAGTATGTGTATGGACAGTATACTGTGGTTATGTAGTAGTATGTGTACGGACAGTATACTTGTAGGTTATGTATGTAGTATGTGTAGCGGACAGCTATACTTGTATTGTATGTATGTAGTATGTGTACGGACAGTACTTGTAGGGTGTGTATGTAGTATGTGTATGGACAGTATACTTGTAGGGTATGTATGTAGTATGTGTATGGACAGTATACTTGTAATGTGTGTATGTAGTATGTGTATGGACAGTATGCTTGTAGTGTATGTATGTAGTATGTGTACGGACAGTAAACTTGTAGGTTATGTATGTAGTATGTATATGTACAGTATACTTGTAGGTTATGTATGTAGTATGTGTATGGACAGTATACTTGTAGGTTATGTATGTAGTATGTGTACGGACAGTATAGTTGTAGTGTATGTATGTAGTATGTGTACGGACAGTATGCTTGTAGTGTATGTATGTAGTATGTGTACGGACAGTATGCTTGTAGTGTATGTATGTAGTATGTGTATGTACAGTATGCTTGTAGTGTATGTATGTAGTATGTGTACGGACAGTATAGTTGTAGTGTATGTATGTAGTATGTGTATGTACAGTATGCTTGTAGTGTATGTATGCAGTATGTGTACGGACAGTATGCTTGTAGGTTATGTATGTAGTATGTGTATGAACAATATACTTGTAGGGTATGTATGCAGTATGTGTATGAACAGTATACTTGTAGGTTATGTATGTAGTATGTGTATGAACAATATACTTGTAGGTTATGTATGTAGTATGTGTATGGACAGTATACTTGTAGGTTATGTATGTAGTATGTGTATGAACAATATACTTGTAGTGTATGTATGTAGTATGTGTACGGACAGTATACTTGTAGGGCATGTATGTAGTATGTGTATGAACAATATACTTGTAGTGTATGTATGTAGTATGTGTACGGACAGTAAACTTGTAGGTTATGTATGTAGTATGTATATGTACAGTATACTTGTAGGTTATGTATGTAGTATGTGTATGGACAGTATACTTGTAGGTTATGTATGTAGTATGTGTACGGACAGTATAGTTGTAGGTTATGTATGTAGTATGTGTACGGATAGTATACTTGTAGGTTATGTATGTAGTATGTGTACGGACAGTACTTGTAGGGTATGTATGTAGTATGTGTATGGACAGTATACTTGTAGGTTATGTAAGTGCAAACGTAAAATGAGAAGCATAGAAGTAACAGTAATTATACATGTATAATGTATTACTACTTTCCTATGAGTAAATCTAGTTCATGCATGTATTAATTCATGTATGTTTTGTAGGATAGTGAACTACGTACGTTACCTCCAGGGCAGACACTAATGACATCCTATGGGGCTACACTATATCTAAACTGATGTCACACCACATAGTCACTAAGAGAATCCAACCTTCACAGAGACCTATCCAGCCGTGTCTGCACCTTCTCATATTAACCTGCCCCATGGTGTGTGACCATGATGTCCACCATCAAACACACATCCTGCCGTACATGAAGGATGGAAATACAGAGCAATAAAACCAAAACCAGGAGTAATGGGAGAGCAGGAGACGTGCTGCCCACAGAGCCGCCATGTTTTGTTCTGCTCCATTTAGAATCAAATCAACAACTTGTCAGCAGTGATGTGAGAGATTCAGGTGTTCAGGCTCCGCATTGTCCTCACCGGCTCTAACCATTCCCTGTGCGTCATATCCCCCCTCCTCTCATCAGCCCTTAGACATCTTTCAGGTCTTAGTACATGGAAACATGACGCCATGAAATTGGAGTGTCCGTAAAGTCGTATTACACACCTTCAAGATTAAATTGAGGCAGCCAAACATAGGGTCACCAACCTTGAGGGTCTACAACTCCTACAATGGCCAACCAACCAAGGGGCTCCACTACCAACCAAGGGGCTCCTCTACCAAGCAAGCAGGGTCCACTACCAACCAAACAGGGTCCACCAGCAACAAGAGGCTCCACTACCAACCAAGCGGGGTCCACAACCAACCAAGGGGCTCCTCTACCAAGCAAGCAGGGTCCACTACCAACCAAGGGGCTCCTCTACCAAGCAAGCAGGGTCCACTACCAACCAAACAGGGTCCACCAGCAACAAGAGGCTCTACTACCAACCAAGCGGGGTCCACAACCAACCAAGGGGCTCCTCTACCAAGCAAGCAGGGTCCACTAGCAACCAAGGGGCTCCACTACCAAGCAGGTGTTGTCCACTAACAACCAAGCAGGGTCCACTAGCAACAAGGGTCTCCTCTGCCAAGCAAGCATGGTCCACTAGCAACAAGGGGCTCCACTACCCAAGCAGGCGTGGTCCATTAACAAGCAAGCAGGGTCCACTAGCAACAAGAGGCTCCTCTGCCAAGCAAGCAGGGTCCACTAGCAACAAGGGGCTCCAGTACCAAGCAAGCAGGGTCCACTAGCAACCAAGGGTCTCCACTACAAGCAGGTGGGGTGCACTAGCAACAAGGTGCTCCACTACCAAGCAGGTAGGGTCCACTAGCAACCAAGGGGCTCCGCTACCAACCAAGGGGCTCCTCTACCAAGCAAGCAGGGTCCACAAGCAACCAAGGGGCTCCACTACCAACCAAGGAACTCCAGTACCAGACAAGGGGCTCCGCCACCAGCCAAGGAGGCTCCTTCTACCAACCAAGGGGCCCCCTACCAACCAATGGGTTCCACCACCAACCAAGGTGCTCCGCATGGAGTGTCAACGAGAGTCAGCCTTCATGTCATGGAAGCCAATGCTGGTTGGGTTGAGGAACTATGAATCCCAAAGACCTGAATAACCCAAAGGAAACAACATATATACTCACGCTGTATGGTGGGGAGGGCAAGGATATTGAGGAGACTACTTTTAATATGTGGCCATTTTTTTGGTGACTGACGTTGGTGATAGAAGTGTTCACCACAATGGCATTCCTGTCGTTCAGATCCCAAGTGAAAGGGTAAGGGTCGGGCAACGGGATGTGAGTTTCCACTTCATAGGCGTCTTCTTCTTGGCCGGTGGGCCAAAGGCCGCCGAGAATGTCCGATGCCAACAAGGATTTGTGCGAATTCATCACAGGTGATAAGGTTATAGGGGGTCCAAACTTCTAGGAGAGCCTCAAATTCTTTCCTCCATGCAGAAATCCAGACATGGTCATGTTAGTAAGACCAAGCATGGTGGTGTGTTCACCTTGCGTGGTCGAGGGAAGGTGCAGCATCCTTAAATGGGCCAAATAATCCTCCGGCTTTGGAAGTGTCCACGTTTGCAGAGGAAGTAAGATCTAAGCTCTGGCCACATCATGCAAAGCAGGTTGTACTAAGAGAGTCCATCAAGTGTCAGAGCCTGGTACTGAATGAGGAGTCTGCCATCACCGGGATAAGACCCTCATGGTCACCAATGGGCAGAGGAGGTCCGCTGTCAAAAGCACCAACTTTCTTCGCCTGCGCTTTGCAATGTCCGCGACGTCTTCAATCCTGCATGACAAATCTGCTGCCTCCCACAGAGCAAAAATTGCTTCGCTCCCTGCCCTCTGTGTGAAAGAGACACAGGCGGAGGGAGTGGCCTGATACCTTCAGGCAGGTAAAGATTAACTCCTTACAGACCGGACGGGCGAGCGGCCAGAAGTCTCACAACAATGCCGCACAGCCAGCCTCCAGGCACAAAGTAATGCGATACGCCCACGATTACCTGTCCACATCACACTTGTCACTCACCTTACAGAGTAAAGGGCAAATATTGTGTAAGAGCATACAAAAATACCAAAACCACGAAGAAAAAAAAAAAAAACTCTGTGTGAACATTCCCTTATACATACCGATAGCGCAAATAAGTTAGTACCAAAAGCGGCGTTGATTAACTTATGACTGGGGAGGTCCGACCCACATGCCCCGACCGAGGCTGGCGCTGCCGTGACTCTCTCAGAGTGTAAATGCAGTATACTGCACTATATGCGGTACATCGTTCTTAAAGGGGTTGTCCAGAATTTTACTATCCTCATAATTGGCCTTCAATATCTGATTGGCGGCGGTTCAACAACCGGTCAGCTGTTTCAGAGCAACACCGGAGCCAGGACTACACAGCCCCATTCATTCTGTAGTGGGCGCAGCTGGTTACCGTTCACTTCAATAGGAGAAGCGCTGCAATGGAATGGAGGAACTCTGAAAGAGCTGATCTGTGGAGGTGCCCCTCCAATCAGAGATTGATGACCTATAATGAGGATAGGCAATCTAACCTAAAATCCTGGAATACCCCTTTAAATATGTGATGATCAGGCACTCAGTGGGCAGTGTTACATGGGGTGTAAATTCAAATAAAATAAAAAAAAATTGCCCTCATCAGTTCCGTGTGGATTTTGCTGCTGATGTCATCCTCCACATTGCAAGGGGTGAAGTCCACTTTGGAAATCCACTGCATAAATTGACACGCTGAGGATTTAAAGGGGTTGTCTCATATTGCCTCCTTTTGCTGGCTGGATTCATTTTTCCATCACATTATACAATGCTCGTTTCCATGGTTACGACCACCCTGCAATCCATCAGTGGTGGTCGTTCTTGCACACTATAGGAGAAAGTGTCAGCCTCTCTGGTGGCCAGGACCATGGGAGCGCACATAGGCTGGCGCTTTTTTCTATTGTGTGCAAGCACGACCACTGCTGATGGATTGCATGGTGGTCTGTAACCATGGAAACGAGCAGTGTATAATGTGACGGAAAAATGAATCCAGCCAGCAAAGGAAGCAATATGGGTAATAACAATACATTAGTAAGTGGGTTGTATTAACTTTCTCTACATGATAAATGCCATTTACTGAAGTGAGACAACCCCTTTAAAATCCACACTGCATGGATTCTGCGCAGATTTTGTTCTGCAAACCTTGTATACTGCGGTCATCCCATACTGATACCCGGCCGTCTATGTTCTCCCACCAGACTCTACTTCCTGGAAATTCGTATTCAGTCAACCACTGGGGGCATCGGTGACCCACGTCAGGCAAGTGATTGGCTGAGCAGTCACTTCCTGTGTGTCGGGAGGAACCAGGAAGTAGAGACTAGGCAGCAGATTGTGGTGTATAAACAAGGATTTTTTTTACCAGGACAGGCGATCGCTGTATCAATCGCTTGTCCCCATACAGCAGAGGTGATTCCTGCATGTAAATGCTGATGGAGGTGACTGCGGCATGTAAATGCAGCCCTGATCTCTGCTGATGATCTGATCATCTGCGTTGTTCCCGATAATCTCACAGATCATCGGACTGTGTTAAAGGACCCTAAGGATGGACCAATTAAAGGGCATCTGTCAGCAGTTTTGTACCTATGACACTGGCTGACCTGTTACATGTGCACTTGGCAGCTGAAGACATCTGTGTTGGTCCCATGTTCATATGTGCCCACATTACTGAGAAAAATGATGTTTTATTATATGCAAATGAGCCTCAGGGGCAACAGGGGCGTTACCATTACACCTAGAGGCTCTGCTCTCTCTGCAACTGCTGCACCCTCTGCACTCTGACAGTGTAAACATTATCACACCTGGCCCTGTCAATCAAAGTACAGAGGGCGCGGCAGTTGCAGAAAGAGCGGAGCCTCTAGGTGTAATGGTAACGCCCCCATTGCTCCTAGAGGCTCATTTGCATATATTAAAACATCATTTTTCTCAGCAATGCGGACATATATGAACATGGGACCAACACAGATGTCTTCAGCTGCCAAGTGCATATGTAACAGGTCAGCCAGTGTCATAGGTGCAAAACTGCTGACAGATGCCCTTTAATATCATGAAACTGGACAACCCCTTTAACAAATGAACCTAAGAATTAATAAATGAATTCACAAGTGAATGTGTAAATAAATGCAATAGCAAGCAATCATGAATAAAAGGTATAAATGCAGCAGAACGGAGCAGCGTCTCCTGACACCAGGTAGGGATACAGTATTATCTTATCACAGAAAGTTGTCACAAAGAGGAATTTCCTCAATGGTAAACTCAGCACTGCTACATCTGTAACAGCATAGGAAGCACAACCTGTCCTGTACATGATGATGATCCTCCCCGGCCCTCATTTCACGCAAATCTGGTGAGATTCCCAGAAAGGTAACGATGCATGGAATTAATGAAATCATCTGTACCATAACGCTGACTGGAGCAGTACATGAGGAGTGTTACTGTAGTGTGAGGCCATTACATATTTCTGAATAATTAAACTAAAGGGTTTTTCTGAGATTTCAATATTGATGAGCTATATCAGATTGACTCCTCCATCAAATAGCTGTTTAACCTCTTAATGGTCAACTTAAAATTGGGAAAACCCTCCCAAAAATGTCACCTTTTTTAATTGTAGATTTTTAATGTGTGTCTGCAGTAAATCTTTGCATTTTAACCCCTTAGTGACATCATTAATTTCAGCCTTAAAGGGTTATTCCCATCTTGGACAATGGAGTGAAGCGGTGGTCGGACCCCGGGAAACCCGGAGTTCTCCAGGCTCATAGCTCCCTGCTTCGTAACGATATCCCCCCATTGTCCAAGACGGGAATAACCCCTTTAAGGACCAATAATATTTTCCCTTTTTGTGTTCCAGCAGTCATAACTTTTAAATTTTTTCTTCTAAATTTTTTTTATTTTGCGGGATTAGTTGTAGGTTTTTTAGGGACCATTCTGGGGTGTATTAAATAAATTATTTTTTTTTAGGGGAAGGATTAAAAGAACAGCAGTTTTTACATTATTTTGTGGATTTTTTTAATGGCATTCACTGTGCAGTTAAAAATAATATAATTTTATTATGTGGGTCACTACACTGATGATAATGTCACATTTCTATATATTTTTACTATTTTTTCTCCCCCTGCAGCCTGTCAGCTCTGTAGCTGCTCCCTCATTCTCCTCCAGACTGAAGGGGAGAGGGTGGGGGCTGCTTTAACTGCTAATATCTCTGGTTTGGTAGCAGCTAGAGATATGAGCAAGCAATCTGTTCAGTACAGGGGAAGATATTACTGATAGAAATCGAGATGCAGTCAAAATCAGCTTCTCCTGTCGGACTACCAGGCGTTCAAGCACTGGGGGAGACATACCATATGTGCAGCTGGTGCAACAACAGGGACAGTGCCCACCGCCCTCTTATAAAGAAAATAACACTGCACCCTACTCTCTATTAGATTTCATCTAAATGACCTGAGTTGTATGCAGCACCTCAAGGTGCTCACACACTTGTCTCGCACAGGTCCCCAGTAAAGCACATTCCATGACTCCTAAGAGGGCATTTATGCAAGTCTAAACCTGGTGCCCTTTACTCCACTCCAGCCCGTGTCCCCGAAATAAGGTCAGTGGCACCAATGCTACGTTTTATGGGGCCTGAGATGTTCCCTAAGAAATCATGTAGAGTGATTTTTGGGCAATGTCAATGGAAAAATAAAATTGCAAACAAAAAACTACAACAAATAAATTCAACCTCAGGGTTCCTTGCAATTTTCTGGAACACTACCACTGCAAACCATGTCTAAATGAAGTATTCAGTGGTCCCTTTCTGTGAGCAAGGATGACCCGATGCAATTCAGAAGTCTGGGAACACTGGATGACCATGCCTATGGAAGCCATGCTGGTGGTCACCAAGCTATGCCAGAAACAGATATAAGAAGGCAGCTGAATGGTATTTGTACCCGCTCGACATACCTGGTTGCTCGTGTCATTAATGGCCTCCAGGAGTTTCTCCACAGCAGCTTGGAGCCGGGTGCTGATGTTAAGTATCTGAGCCTCCTCATCAGGACTCAGATCTGTCCCTGAAAATCCTTCTTCTGTGAGCTGCAGGGCAACATCCAGCTCCTCCTCAGATGCTGCTGACCAAAGTCCTGCACCATCTACTCCAACACCGACATCACCGTCATCAGGACTGGCTGCAGAAGAAATAATTGTAGTCGTCAATGTATTATTCATTCTGAGCTCCCTCAAAAATATATCCCAATGGAGGATCTACCACATCCATGGAGAAAGCAGAGGATGCACCACATCCAAGGAGACAGCAGAGGATCCACCACATGCGTGAAGTCAGCAGAGGATCCACCACATCCATGGAGATAGTAGAGGATCCACCACATCCATGAAGACTGCATAGGATCCACCACATCCATGGAGATAGCAGAGCATCCACCACATCCATGGCGAATGCAGAGCATCCACCACATCCATGGAGATAGCAGAGCATCCACCACATCCATGGAGATAGCAGAGCATCCACCACATCCATGGAGATAGCAGAGCATCCACCACATCCATGGAGATAGCAGAGCATCCACCACATCCATGGAGATAGCAGAGCATCCACCACATCCATGGAGATAGCAGAGCATCCACCACATCCATGGAGATAGCAGAGCATCCACCAATCCATGGAGATGCAGAGCATCCACCACATCCATGGAGATAGCAGAGCAATCCACCACATCCATGGAGATAGCAGAGCATCCACCACATCCATGGAGACTGCAGAGCATCCACCACATCCATGGAGACTGCAGAGCATCCACCACATCCATGGAGACTGCAGAGCATCCACCACATCCATGGAGACTGCAGAGCATCCCACACATCCATGGAGACTGCAGAGCATCCACCACATCCATGGAGATAGTAGAGCAGACTGCAGAGCATGCACCACATCCATGGAGATAGTAGAGCATCCACCACATCCATGGAGATCTGCAGAGCATCACCACATCCACCACATCCATCCAGAGATGCAGAGCATCCACCACATCCATGGAGACTGCAGAGCATCCACCAGCACATCCATGGAGACTGCAGAGCATCCACCACATCCATGGAGACTGCAGAGCATCCACCACATCCATGGAGACTGCAGAGCATCCACCACATCCATGGAGATGCAGGCATCCACCACATCCATGGAGACTGCAGAGCATCCACCACATCCATGAGACTGCAGAGCATCCACCACATCCATGGAGATAGCAGAGCATCATCCACCACATCCATGGAGACTGCAGAGCATCCACCACATCCATGGAGATAGCAGAGCATCCACCACATCCATGGAGACTGCAGAGCATTCCACCACATCCATGGAGATAGCAGAGCATCCACCACATCCATGGAGACTGCAGAGCATCCACCACATCCATGGAGATATGCAGAGCATCCACCACATCCATGAGATGCAGAGCATCCACCACATCCATGGAGACTGCAGAGCATCCACCACATCCATGGAGACTGCAGAGCATCCACCACATCCATGGGAGACTGCAGAGCATCCACCACATCCATGGAGATGCAGAGCATCCCAAGCATGCGAATGCAGAGCATCACTACATCCATGGAGATTGCAGAGCATCCACCACATCCATGGAGATTGCAGAGGATGCACCACATCCATGGAGATAGTAGAGCATCCACCACATCCATTGGAGATAGTAGAGCATCCACACATCCATGGAGACTGCAGAGCATCCACCACATCCATGAAGATAGCAGAGCATCCACCACATCCATGGAGACTGCCAGAGCATCCCACCACATCCATGGAGACTGCAGAGAATGCACCACATCCATAGAGATAGTAGAGCATCCACCACATCCATGGAGATGCAGAGCATGCACCACATCCATGGAGATAGTAGAGCATCCACCACATCCATGGAGACTGCAGAGCATCCACCACATCCATGAAGATAGCAGAGCATCCACCACATCCATGGAGACTGCAGAGCATCCACCACATCCATGGAGACTGCAGAGCATCCACCACATCCATGGAGATTGCAGAGCATCCACCACATCCATGGAGACTGCAGAGCATCCACTACATCCATGGAGATAGCAGAGCATCCACCACATCCATGGAGATTGCAGAGGAGCACCACATCCATGGAGACAGCAGAGGATCCACCACATCCATGGAGACAGCAGAGGATCCACCACATCCATGAGCAGCAGAGGATCCACCCACATCCATGGAGACAGCAGAGGATCCACCACATCCATGGAGACAGCAGAGGATCCACCACATCCATGGAGACAGCAGAGATCCCCCACATCCATGGAGACAGCAGAGATCCCCACATCCATGGAGACAGCAGAGGATCACCACATCCATGGAGACAGCAGAGGATCCACCACATCCATGGAGACAGCAGAGGATCACCACATCCATGGAGACAGCAGAGGATCCACCACATCCATGGAGATAGCAGAGCATCCACCACATCCATGAGATAGCAGAGCATCCACCACATCCAGAGATAGCAGAGCATCCACCACATCCATGGAGATAGCAGAGCATCCACCACATCCATGGAGATAGCAGAGCATCCACCACATCCATGGAGACTGCAGAGCATTCCACCACATCCATGGAGACTGCAGAGCATCCACCACATCCATGGAGGCAGACTGCACACATCCATGGAGATAGTAGACAGCATGCACCACATCCATGGAGACTGCAGAGCATGCACCACATCCATGAGATAGTAGAGCATCCACCACATCCATGGAGACTGCAGAGGATCCACCACATCCATGGAGACTGCACAGGATCCACCACATCCATGGAGACTGCAGAGGATCCACCACATCCATGGAGACAGCAGAGGATCCACACATCCATGGAGACAGCAGAGGATCACCACAGTCCATGGAGACAGCAGAGCATCCACCACATCCATGGAGACAGCAGAGGATCCACCCATCCATGGAGACTGCATCCCCACATCCATGGAGACTGCAGAGGATCCACCACATCCATGGAGACTGCAGAGGATCCACCACATCCATGGAGATAGCAGAGGATCCACGACATCCATGGAGATAGCAGAGCATCCACCACATCCATGGAGATTGCAGAGGATCCACCACATCCATGGAGACTGCAGAGGATCCACCACATCCATACAGCAGAGATCCCACATCCATGGAGACAGCAGAGGATCCACCACATCCATGGAGACAGCAGAGGATCCACCACATCCATGGAGACTGCAGAGGATCCACCCACATCCATGGAGATAGCAGAGGCATCCACATCCATGGAGATAGCAGAGCATCCACCACATCCATGGAGATGCAGAGGATCCACACATCCATGGAGACTGCAGAGCATCCACCACATCCATGGAGACAGCAGAGCAGGATCCACCACATCCATGGAGATAGCAGAGGATCCACCACATCCATGGAGACAGCAGAGGATCCTCACATCCATGGAGACAGCAGAGGATCCACCACATCCATGGAGACAGCAGAGGATCCACCACATCCATGGAGACAGCAGAGGATCCACCACATCCATGGAGACAGCAGAGGATCCACCACATCCATGGAGATAGCAGAGGATCACCACATCCAGGAGACAGCAGAGGATCCACCACATCCATGGAGATAGCAGAGCATCCACCACATCCATGGAGATTGCAGAGGATCCACCACATCATGGAGAGCAGAGGATCCACCACATCCATGGAGACTGCAGAGGATCCACCACATCCATGGAGACAGAGGATCCACCACATCCATGAGACGCAAGGATCCCACATCATGGAGACACAGAGGATCCACCACATCCATGGAGACAGCAGAGGATCCACCACATCCATGGAGACAGCAGAGGATCCACCACATCCATGGAGACAGCAGAGGATCCACCACATCCATGGAGAACAGCAGAGGATCCACACATCCATGGAGACAGCAGAGGATCCACCACATCCATGGAGACAGCGAGCAATCCACCACATCCATGGAGACAGCAGAGGATCCACCACATCCATGGAGACTGCAGAGGATCCACCACATCCATGGAACTGCAGAGGATCCACCACATCCATGGAGACTGCAGAGGATCCACCACATCATGGAGATAGCAGAGGATCCACGACATCCATGGAGATAGCAGAGCATCCACCACATCCATGGAGATTGCAGAGGATCACCACATCCATGGAGACTGCAGAGGATCCACCACATCCATGGAGACGCAGAGGATCCACCACATCCATGGAGACAGCAGAGGATCCACCACATCCATGAGACAGCAGAGGCCACCACATCCATGGAGACTGCAGAGGGATCCACCACATCCATGGAGATAGCAGAGGATCCACCACATCCATGGAGATAGCAGAGCATCCACCACATCCATGGAGATTGCAGAGGATCCACCACATCCATGGAGACTGCAGAGCATCCACCACATCCATGGAGACAGCAGAGGATCCACCACATCCATGGAGATAGCAGAGGATCCACCACATCCATGGAGACAGCAGAGGATCCTCCACATCCATGGAGACAGCAGAGGATCCACCACATCCATGGAGACAGCAGAGGATCCACCACATCCATGGAGACAGCAGAGGATCCACCACATCCATGGAGACAGCAGAGGATCCACCACATCCATGGAGATAGCAGAGGATCCACCACATCCATGGAGACAGCAGAGGATCCACCACATCCATGGAGATAGCAGAGGATCCACCACATCCATGAAGATAGCAGAGCATCTCCATGGATGTGGTGGAGTGCCCCATTAGAACAACCTATCCCCTGAAGTGTCTGAGTTGCATCAGTCTGACCAATGGGGTCTCCACTAATCACAAAAAAGGGGACATATTCCCCTATTTCAACGGAAAGGCAGACATGCATACGGGTCCATTGACTCTAGAGATTGTGGAGTACGAGCACTTGGCTATGTCAGGAAGCCCTAACTCTGCATGGGTGTCTGCCGCTCCATTTAAACAGAGGAACAAGGGCCCCCTTTTCTCGTGATAGGCAGGGGCCCCAGGGGTCAGACACTTATCCCTTATTGTCCCATTACAACCCCTTTAAATAAGGATTTTCATACATCCTATTAGTCAAGGTGAGATATATGGAGGGAGAGGTTCTCTGTTCAGGATCCTCTTGGCCAGAGCGTGGAACGGTTACAAAGAGCGTCTCTACCTACGGAGGACCCAACAAATGATTGATATGAATGGACACTGTGTAATACTTCATTTCTCCTGTGGTGGCGCTGCAGAGAAGTTCCACACTTACTGCCAGGTTTCCTCACTGATTACTGAGAATCCCAGAAGGAAGACACTAAGTGACCAGTGCGTTGTCAAGAGACCCTTCTAACAAGTAGGGATTGTCCAAAGTGGACGTCTCCCTTAATATAAGGGGGAAAAAAAACCTAAGGATGAACATGAACTAATTTGTATTCGTACCAGGATTCTTATGTTTCATATTTTTTCCTATTGATCTCCACAACATTTGGATAATTTGCTTCCAGTTTCTTATATTGGCAGATGGGTGTACGTGGAGCTCTCCTATAACATATGTCGTCTCCTTACTGCTGCCGCTCTACATATGGAGCTTCTCATGACAGAAATACTAACCACGGCTCCTGATTGAAGACAAATCTTCAGCAAGCAATTGTCAGATCTTGTGCCAGCAACATCACACACATCGTGCACGCCCAAGTCACATTAGGATGCAATGGCACCAATAGAGTGGATGCCCCTAGGCCACAGGTGATGAACCAGTGGTACACGTGAGGACACGGGGATATGCTGCCGAATGTATGGAGTTGAGGTCACCGACCACCGTGCCTAGAGGAGCGATTACACTGGCTGTAGTTGCGCATGGAGTGGGCAAATAGTGGGGGCCATCTGGGGAGTCTTACAGAGGGGACCCATGGGCGGCAGAGTGTGGGGTGTCGGTGTATGACAGAGTAAGGAGTAGCCGCTATTTCTCACATTTTATCAGGAAGTGTCCAATACCCTTATACAAGACAGAGAGAGAGAGGAAGACAGAGACATACATAGAGAGACAGAGAGGGAAAGAGAGAGAAAGAGAATGAAAGAGAAGGAAGACAGAAACAGAGAGACAAGGAGAAAGAGAAGGAGACAGAGCATACATAGAGAGACAGAGAAAAAAAGGAGAGAGACAGAGACCCAGAGAGATTGAGAGGAAAAGAGTCACAGAGATAGAGAGACACACAAAAGGGAAAAGGAGATAGAACAGAGAGTGAGAGAGAGAAAAGAAAAGAGGGAGACAGATTAACTGAGAGACAAAGAGAAAGAGAGAGGCAGAGAGCAGGAGACATACATACAGAGATAGGAAACTAGAGATACAGAGACACAGAGCGCATTGAGAGGAAAAGAGACACACAGATAGGAAAAGAGAGTGATGGAAACAAGAGAGAGAGAGAGACAGAGAGAAACAGAGACAGAGAAACAGAGGGAGAGAGCAGGAGACAGACAGACATACAGAGAAAGAGAAAAAGAGAGAGGAAGACAGAGATACAGAGGAAAAAATGAGGGGAGAGAAAGAAACAGAGAGAAAAAGGCAGGAGACATAGAGAGATGGAAACAGACAGAGGGAAGAGAGAAAAAGAGACACAGAAGAGAATGGAGAGATCGATGAGAGGGAGACAAAGAGATATAAAGAGCGGAGACAGAAAGAGACAGAGAGGGAGAATAGTGAAAGAGAGAGAAAGGAATCGTGACAGAGAGAGACGAGAGAGAAAGAAAAAGAGAGTGAGAGAGAGACAGGATGTGAGAGAGAGACGAGAGGACAGGATGTGAGAGACAAGACAGAGAGAAAGACAAAAACAGAGAGAGAGAGACACCGAGAAAAACAAGGAGAGAGACAGAAAACAACACAGAGAGAAAGACACAGAGGCCGGTATTTCATGGATGTGCTGGCATTACTATACCTGTTACTGCAGCGCCACATAGTGTACACTGTGATAACTGCACCGACTGCTCTGAATAAACACGTGAGAAGAAAAAAATCAGTGACAGGAGACGTAAACCGTCCCGTCACCGACTGCCAATACACTGGACTTAGTGAGGACTAAGGAGTTTAAAGGAGTTCCCTGTTTTTTTTGGTAAATGTATTTCTAATATAATATGTGTTGAAATTTGACCATTGTACTTAAAATCTCTGCTTGTTGTCAGTGAATGTAAACTCTTATGTTTCTATCCACAGCATATTAATCTGCCCGGATCCTGTCAGCTGGCACAGGGGCACAGTTCACTAGAGGGGAAGGACCATGTCCATGTAATAGAGCCCAGCAGCCCCTCTCCAGGCTTCACCCCTCACCTCCCTTATAATCCCTTATCACTGGCGCTCAGCAAACATGTATTCGGCTGAACGGGGGCTGAACACATTAAATGTAGACTATACCAACTCCGTAGTTTTTTCTGCCATCTTATTGCTGTGCTGGGAGTTTTGTTAAAGATCCAAAAATTGTTCTGGTTACGTCGAAGATTATCATTTTATTCTGTTTTTTACTTTTCTCCTGAAAAATCCCGTTGCATCCCTTCCCACAGAAAACATGAAACAAGGAAAACTGCTACGTTTGTGTTATTTCGCACAGCTGCCATTAGAGGAGCTCCCAAGCCATATGGATTTATAGAGCATCACACTGAAATCAATCGCACCTGTATAATAATCATCCTATACTCCCCCTACAGGCCTCTGCACCAAATGGCCACTGTTTAACCCTTTAGGATACTGGAGTTTTTTTAGATCTTTTGGCCTTTTCATTTCTTCCCTATCGTACCTTGAGCCATAACTTTGTTATTTTTCCGTTCACACAGCTGTATGAGGGCTAATTTCTTGCGGACAAGTACGCATGTACTTTCTAATGCCACCATTGGGAAAAAATGCAATTCCTCCACGGTTTTAGGGGTTTTGGTTCCACGGCGTTCCGTTTGCAGCAAAACTGACCCATGCCTTTCATTCTCTGGGTCAGTACGATTACAACGATACCCCATATGTAAAGGTTTTTTATGTCTAAAAAGTGAAAAAATAAATTTAAACTTAAAAAAAAAAATAATAATAAATAATCACCATATTCTGACTCCCATAACTTTTTTATAGTTATATCTACTGAGCTGTGTGGGGGCTCATTTGTTTGTGGAACAATCTGTAGTTTTTATTGATACCATTTGACACCATGGAGTGTGTGTGACTTTTTGATCACATTTATTACCTTTTTTTTCGGTAAGGGAAGCGATGAAAATATGGCAATTTGGCCATTTTGACCCGTTTTTCTGTTAATCCATTTGCTGTATTGGAAAAATATTTTTATATTTTAATAGTACGGGCGTTTTTGGTTGCGGTGATACTCATGAGGTTTATATTTTTTGTTGTTTATGTATTTTATTATTATACGGAAAGGTTTGATTTAAACTTTTATATATTTTTTAAATTTTTTAGATATTTCCTTTTTTTGTAATGATTTTGAAGCCTACAAAATCAAAATGTTTGGTTTTTAATTCTGAACATTCATGGATTTTTTTTTACATCCATTTAAATGTCTGAATTCATCATTTCTTATGTTGACCTGCCACCTGCTGGCCAATATAAGAATTGCAGCTTAAATGCCCTAAGTCTCTTCAGCGAGACCTAGCGCATTTAAATCAATTACCGGCATCCTCATTGGTCGCAGAGGATGCTGGTAAGAAGACCGGAAGCTGGTCGCGGTAATTAGCGGGCATCATGCTTGTACGCCACTGGTAACAAAAGGGTTAAACCTCTCCCCTCTCTCGATGTCAGTTTTAATAACTATTCCTCTATTATGCCTTCTAGACTTGTATGAATGGATTGTGGCAGTTTGCAGTAAAGGTCTAGATGGACGCTACCAGTTGGGGGTGTGTCCCTGCACAGTCTGACACTGGCAGCACTGATTGGATAGTGTCAGACTGTGCGGGGACACAACCCCAACTGGTAACACCCATCTGGACCTTTACTGCAGACTGATGGCAATTCCTTCATACAAGTCTAGATGGAATAATAGAGGAACAACACAACACAGAATCAGTATAATAGATGCTCTAGAATTGTTATCACATATGGATGCAAGTAGTTGCTAAAGCAGACAGGTCAGGAGAGGGGAGAGGTCCCTCTTAAAGTGGACCTACAGTAGGGGCCTTTAAACAGGCATTTAAACAACAGGCACCTGGACTAATGCAGGCGATTGACAAGAAAGTTGATCGCATACATTTAACCCCTCAGATGCCGTGGCCAAATGTGACCACAGCATCTGAGAAGTCAAGACTGGGAGCGCGTGCTCCGGCTGTGCTCTGATTCCCCCAGCGAGGATCGGGGGAGCCGGAAGTAGTGTGCATCAGTCTCTGTACTCAGCAGTGGTACAGGGCTGCCGCGCACTAGTTCCTACGGAGAGCTGCCTGTGGACTGTGCACTGTAGAAGCCTGTGCAATTCTAATGACTCCAATGCGAAGCCTGAAGTCTATGAGAAAAGCATGTAATTGTTATAGTTTTTTTTTATATATATTTAAAAAAATCTAAATAAAAATACATAAATAATTCATTTAATAAATAATAATTCATTCAATAGTTAAATGAATCAACATCATGGCCATTCCTTGCGAAAATGCCCATATTAATAAAATATAAAAATATTTATCCCATACGGCGAAAAAAAAAGTCAATATGGCTAATTCGCTGTTTTTTGGTCGATTCACCTCCCACAGAAAATTGAATAGAAAGTGATCAAAAAGTTATAAAAATCCCAGAATGTTATCAATGGAAAGTACAGCTCACTCCTCACACAGCTCCGTACATATAAAAATAAAAAAGTTGTGGTAGTCAGAATATGGCAATGGGAAAGAAAAATTAGTTGTTTTTTTGTCAAAATGTTTAAAAAAAAATTTTAGTATGAAACGCTAAAAACATGTGGGGAAGTGTTGTAATTGTACCGGTCAGTTTTACCACATAGGAAACGGTATAACACCCCCCCCCCTGTAAATTAGTGTGGGAATGATTTTTTTTTTTTTTTAATAATTCCACCCCATTTGGAATTTTTCCCCCACTTCCCACGACATTGTACACAACCCTAAATGGTGCCATTAGAAAGTGCATCTTGTCCCGCGACAAACAAGCCCTCATATGGCTATGTAAGATGAAAAAATATCGTAAGGCTTTGGGAGGGCGGAAAGTGAAAAATTAAAATGGAAAAACGGAAAATCACCCGGTCTTAAAAGGGTTAAGAACAGTTCCATTTTCCAAGAATCACTTGCTGCATTTGTTCTATTTAATGGAGGAAAGC